>VYZV01023837.1:3994-18750 GCA_013401275.1 Pandion haliaetus
AGATTCTGATCCTAACTCCAAATAATTCTCATCCCACCACTGCCACTAGTAATTTGTCTGAAGAAACTGCAGAAATAGGAGTAAGTATGAGCAGGATCTACATCAGGCCAGAAAAGTCCTGCTGGAAGGTGGAAGGTGCAGAGGCAATTGTACAGAGCCTGCTGCTTTGCTTCAGGCATTTGTTTAAAGTAAACATTGCTATTATAGGTAATCCCTTTGTGGTAATAAGGAAAGCTCGTCTTAATACTATTCTGATTTTGTTAGATACTACCTTAATTGTAAGTCACAATTAGTTAATGAGACCACTTAATTCAGCTTTTGCTCTCTGATGCCTCAGTGTCATCACCAAACTGGAAACTTGTTTTAAATATTTAATGCTAGTTTGCTTTTTTTCTTCTAGACTGTTTTATTGTCTTGAGCCTTTCTCACTTTTCACTTACATGCACCATTGTGTCAGTGAGGAGTATCTAGAGTGAAATCACTGAATTGAATCTGGTGTACTGGAGAGTAGAACTGAACACACTGGGCCTGGTTCCTACTTTCATTCCATTTAGTTACTTAACTTTTACAATCTTTGGCACTAGCTCATTGCAACAGGGTCATGCAGGAATTCGAGCCAGAGCAGGGAATTTATCTGGATTTCCTGAAACCCAGGTTACCAGTTAGATCTTCATCTGCTTTTCAGTAACTTGCCTGTGCTGTCTAATCACTATCTCTCTTACCTGAGCACGACACGCTTGACATCAGTGCATCTCCACTGCTGGTGTATCACTGAGCAGTCGTTTCCTTTCTCTCCCAGCAACAACCATAGGTGTATAATATTTGTCTTCCTTATCAATCTTACAGTGATTCTTCCCATTTGACAGTGGGCCGCTGCTGCTGTTAAGTCTCTTTTTGTTTTTTCACTTGGATCATGCCGGTCAAGAATTTCTGCAACAATAGCAGACAGGATAAGGATTTAATGAACTGATATTACCAATGTTCTGGTGGTTTAGCTTAACGTAATAATCCCACTAACAACTGGTGAGTTTCCCTGTTAAGTGTTTGGAGAGGCTTAAATACCTCTCTGTTCGTGCAAGCCCATTTACACTGAAGCATTCTGATGCTCCAGAGGGTGGATTAGCTGAAGGAACTGACTCATGCATTTCTTGGCTTTCAATAATTACCTGGCTTACATTGAATAAGTGATGCTGAGGAACAAAGGAAAGATACAGTCCTTCAGTTTTGCCAGTTCTCTGTGAAATTATCCTGAAGCCTTCAGCGCAGCAGCATGAAACTACTAATGTGTCTTTACCTTCTTGTGCTAGAATTTGTAGGTGATAATCTAAGTTCAGTCAAGGACAAAATGTAAGTCCAGATATTCCCTCAGGGACATGTAAATCATGCTTGCTGCTGCAGCATTATACATTCTCTGTGGTCTAGGCAAAGCCACTTGCACAGGACTGGGACGTCTTCCCTCTACATATTCCGCTGCTGGGTCAGGTACTCCTCTTCATCCCGGGTCTCTGGATTGAAGGATGGGGTTGAAGCATTACATCCTCAGCGGATCTCATCATGCTCCATTTTTGGGGCTGGAATGTCTTATTATTTTCTGTTCAGCCCTCACCCTTGGTGGACTTGCGACTTACTGCCTACACGCTGAATGCTACAGACTGCATTCTTCCTGTTCACTGTGAAACGCCATTAATGTCCTCAAGCCCTATTGTTCCCCATACGGGGTTTTGTTTCCTGACCCAGTGAATTCCAGGGAACAACAGAGTGTTCCTGGAGCAAAAGTACACAGCCTTTCCCTTGCATAGCAGATGGAGTTTTTAAGACTCGCTGCGGATTATGTAGCAGTGTCTTCTCATTTAGGGACAAGCACAAAAAACATTATCATACGTGAAGCTGCTTTACAGTAACTTCTACCAATTAAAATAAAAAGTGAAAAGATTATGCTATAGAGCCTTAATAACCACTCAGCATATTTGATAATGTCACTGCTGTCGGTATCATATTCACCACTATGTTTAATAGCTGAACAGATGCAGCTCACTAGAGCACCGCATGGCATGCAGCAGCAGGGAGTCCCATTTGACAAGTTGGTTTTGTTTTATTTCCTTCCCAGAGAGCCATCCCTGATATCCCAAGTTTCTGTAGTGTTTTGATTTGCTATTCAGCAAACAGAAAAAGGCAAGGGGATTCTGTACTGCTTGTTTTCAAAGCAAGAGGTTTTTTGACTTTTTAGTAGAAGTGTTATGAAATTTCTAATGAAGCTAATATAAAGCATGTTTTAATGTAAAATTGTCAGCCCTTCATCTGAAAAGGGTTGGGTTTTTAGCAGGTAGTATATATGTGCAGGCACAGGTTGCTTATAGGATAGCAACTATGCTGGTTTTTGGAGGTGGCTTCAAGTTTGGGGATTTTTATCTTTTCTTAATTGCAAGATTTTGTGTGTAAGTCTGCAAGTCGCTTTGCACAGTGAACAATAACTCTTGACTATAATATTGCCATGGGATGCCGTGGTTGTTTGGCACTTCTAGATTTGCTCTCTATGGAACAATTCATAGGAGCATTTTGTGAGACTTTCCAATCTTCTAATTTGCTTGTCTGGAAAAACACCTGAGTATATGCTCTGAGGCTAAAACAAGATGGCTATGCACTTAATATATTCTAAAAAATAATGGGATAATGCAGAGTAGATAACCTTGGCTGTGTGATTTGGGTCTTTTTTTCCAGGAAACGTATAATAAAGACAGGAGCAAGACTAAAAGTGCTGCAACAATTATGTCATCCACCTCATATTACCTGGTCCATGACTAAACGCAGAAACTCCCTTGGTTATATTTCCTATTCCTTATTAATGTGGTTATATAGTTAAAGATAGGTGCTGCCAAGGGCTAAATTAATGGGCAGTGTCTTCCCCAGAGCTAAAAACTTGTCACAGTTTTATGCTCAGCTGATACGCTCCTTTGGAAGATATTTAAGATTTCTGGGTTTCTATTCCTAGTCTAGTTAATATTTTGCTGGCTATTTAAACCGACATTCTTACAGCATTGATTTTCTTTTCTTCTTTCTTGCTTTTCGCTGCATATTCAAACTCAGAAAACCCCATCGGCATGTCTCCTTGTCACAGCTGTAATGTGGTACATGATGACACCAAGCTGTGCCAGTGTGGGAGGAGGGGAGATAGGGGTTGCAAGCACTGTGGAGAACTGATTAAAATTCAGAATGAGCTTGATAAACTGGAGAAATGGTCTGAAATCAGGAAGATGCATTTCTACAAAGGAAAGCGACGAGTTCTGTACCTAAGATGGAAAAATCAAATGCACAGCTATAAAATGAGGGATAATTGTCGCCAAGAAGCAGTTCTACAGAAAAGATTGGGAAGTTGCAGCTGATTGCGATTTGCTGCAGAGACAGACAGGCATCCCTCTGAGATGTATTGACAACAAGTGGGGTGGTAGAGGAGGCAAAGAAGTTAATTTTCACTCAGTAGTGCTGGGACCTTAGCTGAAGAAGTATGTCCAGTTCTGAGTGCTTGGCTTTGGAAAGGAGGTAAGCAAATTAGGCAGCTAGTAACAGAACCAGCAATATACTCTAGTTTAGGTAACATATAGCTCCTAGGAAGAAAATGAAAGAATGGGCTGTTTTGTTTATAAAAAAGGAGGCAGGGAGTGGCTGGATGTGAAAACCATCTTTTAATACATACAGGTTGTTATAAACAGGACTGTGGCTAATTTGTTTTGCCTGTCTGTCGGGATAAGGTAAGAAATAGTTGGTTTAATTTGCAACAATGCTGTCAGGTATTGGAAAAAAATTTCCAGCAATGTTTGCTGGTTAGCAGTGGAGCAGGTTATGTAGGCAAGCCCTGCCAATTTATGCTTTCAAGGTCAGACTGCGTTCCTATCGGTAATGGGAATGCCTTGGAGACTTCTGCTCTATGTTTTTGTTACAGTTTGCCTGGATGTACTTGCTGTTGCCAGTGAGCGATGGGTGCAGTGAGGTCTTCTGAAGCTCTACACTCCCATTTATGCTCCAGTATTTAATGGGAAGGCTTAGGTCCAGGACTGATTTAAGATGAATGCTTGGATGTAAGCACAGTGAGGTTCTCTGTTTTCATTTCTAAAGACACAGAGAAGCATTTTCTTTTAATACCCATTGGTCTTAGTGTCATCAGCAAACTCTAAGGCTGTGCAGCACCACAAGGTAGAACCTGCTCTCCCTTTGCCATATCTACATCCCCTCTTGTTTAACACTAGGCAGCTGCTTTGCTGCTATGTGCAGGAAAGAAATTGGAATCCGTATGTCTGAGAATTGCTCTCCGGCCAAGCAAAGGCCTGTTGGTGTGTTCTTCAGTGACTGTTGGCATGTGCCTCCTCTTCAGCTTGTGGGGAAGGTGGTGGTGATGTAACTAGCTTTGCCTCCTCGCCCACCTCTCAAATGTTAGCAAGTGTTTGCTTTGGTTGCTGTGTGGGAGTAGTGAGGTAATTTGAACCGTCCTGCTGTAAATCCAAAATAACCTGAACAGGCTAAATAGTTTACTGAGCAAAACTCGTTTGATTATATTGCAAGAATAATGTGCAGTCGGGGTGGATTTATTTTGGGGGGGTTTTAAGCTATTTGGCCAGTTCGGTAGCTGCAGATATAGCTGCACAGCTGTGTGAAGTGTTTTTTAAGTTTTCTTGTCACAATAGTGCATGCAGATGATCTAAAAGATAACAATCACTCACAAATCACAGCCGATAAGCTTTCCTGTTTTGTTTCTAAAATAGACTCTCTGACTTCTTAACACTAGTGACTATTGACTATTTGTGATGAGGCTTTCTAAAAGTTTTAATAGAATGTTGATTAAAAAAATCTCCTTTAGCTATTAACAGTTGTCACAACTTCAGGCTCATACCATAAAAGCTCAGAAGACTTTAAGCTTGTAAAAGGTTTTATCTTTCTGGCGTTGTTCTCTGGGACTAAGTCTTGAAACTCTGTACATGCCTTTGTCAGCAGAGTATTCTGGGGCTTCTTCTGGAGCAAAGCCAGGGTATTGCCCTGAGCACCAGCCATGCTGCATCTGCAGGAATTTGGTCTGGACTAAACCAGCTTGGGTTTTGGGTTATGGCTTTGCAGTGAGAGCTGATGGTGTCTGCTTAGATATGAATCGGTAGCATTGCTCTTTTTCTGCTGTCAGCCATGTGTAGTAGAGAACGAGTATACGTTTACCTCTGGGCCCAGGAAGGTAAACCTCCCCTTATTGTGTCACCCCATCCTTTAATGCTGCTTTTTAAACCCCTTCTCCCCAGGTTGTTGTGCAGCTTCACCAGCTATTTTGTACTTCTGCAGTTGCAGAGGTAGGTCATGGATTTGCTTCATTGCCCCAAAATGTAGAAGCCATCCAGACTGATAATGTATGTCCTTTCATCGCATTGGAAGAGAAACAATGAATAAACTCATTGCTTCAACTCGGTGAGGACTGTCACTTTATCTGTCTTGTAATGGAGATGTTGTTCAGCATTTCTAATTAAGATATTAATCTTCACTATCCCCTGACACAGGTGTAGTATCAGGAATACTAGTGCATGACAAATTTATTACTTTTGACCCTCAAAGGCACCAGTCATAAACACTTTTGGTTTGCTCGCAAACCTAATTGGTTCCCTATAGTCCTTCCTTTTCTCACTGAAAATATTTGAGAGATTCATGCTGCGTTTTTCCTTTAATGTACAGTAACATTAAAAACCGAGACAGGGAAACGGTCTTGCATGAATCACGTTCTCCCACGCACGTACTACTCAAAGTCATTATCAGAAACATTCCTTGCTTTGTTAGTATTTTTTGAAATTATAGGCGGATTGATTTCTGCATCTGAATTTTTCACATGTAAGCTTATGCTTTAGAAAGCTTACTGACTTGGAGTATTTTTTTAATTGTTTCTTAAGTGTTAGCTTGCAAGAGAGTTCCTAATCACAAGCAAATGACTTACTTGTGGTGAGTTGGAGGGTGTAGAAAATGCAAAGTATATTCGTGGAAGCACTTCAAGAGGTGGAGAAGGTGGTAGAGCCTTCCCTCCATCCTGCTCTGGTGTGCTTCCCTGCAGGCCTGACTGGTTCTGAGCAATGCTAAGTTATGGTCTCAAGGGCAAAACTGGTACTCATCCTTTGGTCCTATTGGGGAAGTAGCAGCAGTGCTTTGACTCTTAAGGCTGATTTTTAGGAAGTTAGTGGGCTTTTCTGCTATTGCTCAGCTGGCTTTTTTATAAATGTTCAAGGTGGGGTGCTAATATTTGTTTTTTTCCTCCACCTTAAGCATATGCATCTGTCTCGGGTAAAGCTTTATAGGTTTTCAAACTTCTGTTATCTTGATGTAATATAGCTTAAAACCACCAAATCTAACCCTTGTAGCTGCAAATCAAGGGCTACCGATTTAGTAACCGTCCACATATTTCTGTTCACCACCAGGAACTGGATGCAGAAGGAGAAAGCTCAGTGGTCTGCTCTAGGTAGTAGTGCTGTGCAAGTTAAAAAATTATGTTTTTCCAGTCTCACTTCTCAATGGGAACTGGAACGTGGAAAATTTTTAGGATTTGGATAGAATGTACAGGTGAAAGCAAAAGGACTCGTTCCTCGACACCTCTAAGCGATCGATGCTGACTTCAGTGGGATGGGGAGAAACCTGGGTTCATATCCTTTCCCTACCTAGTTCAGACCAGGACCTGATCCAGACTCCCACACTGCAGCTTGAGGACTTTAATGTCAGCTTTTGACTCACCTTGGTGACTGAATCTTTGTTTCATTCCATGTTTCTAAAAATGTAAAGTTTTTATTTTTGTTCCCGTACATCAGGAAGGAGATAGCTTTCAAAACTTTCTTTATTTAACGTTTGTAAGAGAAATTGTTTTCTAGCCAGTCTTAGTGAAAACACATCTTCTATATATTGATGACAAAATGGTCCTATTTACTTTATGGTCATTATAGTCCTGATTGCAATTGCTTGTTGTTGCTAAATTCAGGATCCATATTCCAATGACTTCCTTTTGGAAGTTGGCTGAAAGTTTTCAATCAAAATTCAGGGTGGAGATTTGCTTAATATCTTGTTAAAATAAATGAAAAGAATTCCTAACTGTTGCTTCTAGAATTGTTTAGAAGTGCTGGAGGCAAGGAACTTGTGCAACTGTTGCAGTGCTCTCCAACATTAGGGACATATTAAAAGAAAAATGTCACTGTGCACCAGCTCTTAGCATGAAACATAGCATATTTGCACTTCCTAGAGCCCACATTACGTTTCCAAAGGCCAAAACCTTTTCTAAATCCCTTAACACCACTGAATTTATTACATTGCCTCAGCACAACTGGATATGTCTGGAGATGTGGACAAGGGACGTGATGATGAAGCACTGTTGTGATGGAAAAGACAGAGCAATTAGGTAAAATGTTCTCTTGTATGTTGTATTGGGTATTTCCCTAGCTGTAAAAGAAGTTTATGCAATTTTTATTACCAATTCTAGCCACCTGAGATATTTTAAATCTGGATTCTGTATCATATTTGCTTGATTTATTAACACCCGCAGGAAAACATAGGCAACGTAATGATTCTCTGTATCAATCACTTGTTATAAAACTTTCAAAAGATTTAGTAATTCTAACCAAAAATTAATGCATTAGAAGCATTAGTACATATGTGAAAGAATTTTTTGAAAGGTTTTTTAATGGTTTAAGAATAAATAACCTTTTAAAAGCCAGCTGCAACTCCCCATTCTATTTCCTGCTCATAATGAATTCCTGCTGTAAGTATTTTAAGGCTCTAAAATTAGATAGAGAGCTAAGTTGTTGGGTTTGGTTTCTATTGGCTATCATGCAATTAAGAGAATATTTGTGATAACATAAGTGTAAATGGAGAAAACTTACAGTACTGTTCATGCAGAACATTTTGGTCACTCTTTCCTCACCTCACACCCTCTGAGTATTAGAAAATAAGTATGGGCTGCACTGGAGAGTCTTTTAATGGCTGGTATTAAGCCTGATAGATTCTTGACAATTCAAAATATTCTTTTGATGAAGACAGTGTCAAGGAATTTGCTTCATTATATTTTTTCTAATTTCCAAGATATTTCTAGTGCAGCATGTACTCAGTGCATAATAGAATCCTGCTATTCAGAGCTTGCGTGCATGTGCTTTTCAAGCTTTGAAGAAATGTAGACATTTCTATTTCTGATTGTGGACCTGCCACATATCACTATTTTCTATTGCATCATAACAAAAAAAATGGTTCTAGCATTAGATGTAGGTAATGCAGAGGATCACCTGGCCAACATGCAGCTCCTTAATTTTAGTTACAAATCTTAGTGTTAAACGAAATAGCAAGCCAAAGAAGTTTCTTCAGTCTTGCATCACTGCCCTGTTCACTTTTTTTGAATGAAAAATTTAAGTCTTAAAAAAATTTGCTTACCTTCTCTTTGATTACAAAATTGGGCTTTTTAAATAATGACAGAAATGCAATCATAAGAAATCATACACAAATAATAGATCAAGACAGGATAAGTTGTTTAATGCCTTTTCTCCTTTTTTCTTAGTCATAAGACACAAGATTATGTATTTGTTCTAATTCTGTTGCAGTTCCAGAGCAGTGCAGTAGAAGCTAATTCCAATTTCAATTGTGTTAGTTCAAATAAATTTAGAAAACGTAGCTCATGCCAAAAGCAGATATCTAAGGTTCGTTATGTTGGCATAAAATTAGCAGAAAAGGTGGATTCATTTTATATCCTTCTGATACTGGTGCCTCTTGGTCACGTTTTCAACCTTTTCTGCAAGGTCATGAAAGGTCATGAACACTAGGCACTTATTATTACTAGCAGTAGTATTTTAAGGAATGCAGTGTAAGTTGCATCTTCTGATAATGGAAATAAAACTGGTTTTGCAAGACTGTAGGAAGGGGAATGAGCAGTGAAAATACGCCTAGCCACCATCTCAGTAACAAATGTAGCAGAAAAGTGTGTCTCTCTGGAGAAGTGCAGTTCTGAAACAAGACTTCTAATCCCTGTATGACTGTGGATAGTTCGTTAAAAAAACAATGTGCAAGCGTGCAGACCTTCAAGTTTAATTGCAACACTTCTTTGAATATACAAATCCACAGCCTTAGCTGGGATCCCCTTTTAAACAAAGCCTGTCTAGGTACATGTGTGAATGCTTCAGTTGCTCAGTAAGAACCAAATGGATTTACTGCTTTTAAGATCTGTCCTGTGATTCTCATTGAAAAGCATAAATGAATTTTTAATTTACACCTGGGGTTTCTGCACAAAAAAATATCCTGAGGAAAAGGTGTCTGACTTGATTGCTAGAAAATTTGTTATAACTGCATTATGTATCAAAATTATTATATTGGATGACAATTTCTATTATTTTCACAAGGTCCATTCAGTTTAATTATAATTTACCACTCAAGTATACCATTCTCTCCATGTTAATCTTCAAATTATTCTTGCTTTTGCTTTAATAGCTATTTATGAGTCATAGAAAGTACACCTAATTAATACCTCTGCACATTGCCACAATTAAACATTAATCAGATTTGATTTTTAGAGTAATGTGCTACCAGTCTTCTAATCTTCTAAGTTACGACCTGATAAAAATTTCATTACCCTAGTTATAAAGTTCTCAATGGGGAAAGAATTTCCATTTAGTGCATTTGATATATAGTGGTGTCTTCTATATAAATTCTACACTCCTTCTACATCACTGTAGATAAATTGGTTGGAAAATCAGAGGTAGTGACACAAAGGAAACTGACCTTCTAGAGATAAGTTTTCAAAACATGTCCAGTCGTGAGCTTGTCAGAAGGATCTAAGTGAAGCAATGGATGACATTTTTTTATTAACATGGGATGATAGTGTTCAGTCAACATATTTCCTTCTTCCCTTTCAGTTTAGAAGGGAAAGTCAGCAGATGTGAGCATGAAACAATGCACGAATTTTCAAACCCCACCTTAACAGACACTTTCATGTAGTTGGTATAAGCATGTGAGCCTGGCTGGTTAGGGGTTTGGGATTTTTTGTTGTTGGTTGGGGTTTTTTTGTTTGGTTTGGTTTGGGGTTTTTTGGGTTTTTTTTTGCTAAATGTTGGTTGGAAAAAAACCCAAACCACCGTTGGAACCCAGCATGGCAGAGCAAACAAACAACTGACCTGCTGATCAGTGGTTGCTGTCGAGTTGCTCACTGGGGCTGGGTGCTCCTCTGCTCTGTGTCACTGCTCCCCCCCCGCCTGCCACCACCAGTTCCTATACTCTGAGAGGCTGTTGGTAAGTCAAGGGATATGTGACAAGAAGTGGACAGGTGGGGAATTAAATTTATCGCGTCCCTGAAACTTATCTCTGACTCTATTAACTTGCTTTCAATGGTGAAAAATCCTTTTCAAATCCTCAGAAGTTCAGAGCAACAAGATGGAATGAGCTCTGCTGTGTCACAGGTTAGCTCTCCCAGGTCACCTGCAGCTTAGAGGTATTTCTTACATTTTTTTTCCTCAGAGAGCTAAACCCCCTCTCTTCATTCAATAAAAAAGCAAAAGATAACTTGATCTAGGCAAGGGCACAGCAAAGACGGTAGATAACCTGTTAGAACAGCTTTTGGTGGAACTGGAGAGATTCCAACTTTTTTTCTGATTCTTAACAGGTTTAATTAACCCTATGCTTCTTACTCAAGCTTATTGCATTGCCAGAGCTAATTTGTTTAATGGCATTTCTACCCCATGCAGTGAGTTTGTAAGGGGAACATCCTATTTTGAATTTGTTTTGTTGAAGTAATTTTGTTACAAATCCCACAACTTTATTCAACCAGTTGTGTCTACAAATCACATTATCAAAATATTGGGACTGATACTGCTTGGGGGAGGGGAGGGGAAATGAGTTAGGAAGCTGTCCTTTCCCTAAACTGAAAATGCATCAGAGTCAGAACAAACACGAACATAAGTGGCAGCCTACTTAAAGGATGGGTCATATTTTGTCCCTGTTGTGCTTGTGCAGAAAGGATGAAGTTTCTTGGTCCCCTCATGGATGCTCGGATGTCAGAAGTAATTGGTAAGGTCTACTATGAATATGATGCGAAGGAAGGGTTTGAGAGCCTTGCAGCAATAGTCTGTACGTGCTGGAGCTCTGCTCCATCAGGGTTCTGTGGGACTTGGACAGGTTTAAATGAGCATGTGTGAAGTGGTGGATCCTGAGCTGCCACACGTGAATGCTCTTGCTCCTCCACCCTGGCAGAGGAATCATAGAATGGTTTAGGCTGGAAAAGGCCTTTAAGATCATCAAGTTCAAACGTCAACCCAACACCACCATGCCCACTAAACCATGTCCTGAAAGGCTCCTTTGAGAGTCCTGTGCCTGTGAGCTGAGCAGCGTGGTCCTGTGCCCCCTCTTTTGGGAAGCGGGGTGGGGTGTGTGTGCCCCAGTGTGAAATGTGTCACGGGCTCCACGTGCTGCGTTCAGGAAGGGACGGCTCATCCACGGAGAGCTGGCACCGCTGGCTAGTCTGATCTAAACACCACACAGGCTGTGGACTGCAAAAAGACACATAATCTTGAAATGTCCCCATAAGCAGCATGATTTCCTTTAAATCTATAAGGGAGGATGCTGAATGTGACATTTGCTGTTGTCCAGAACACAGAATGTAGTGTAAGAAAAGAAAATACCTGTATTGCTGTCTTCTGTCATAATTGAAAGTTATGTCCATTTTCAATTATTTTTGTTCTTTCCCCCTGAAATTTTACATGCTGGCGACTTATCTTTTTAAGAAGTAGCTACCAACCATTCCCTTCTGCTACATTTCTATAGTAATATTCTTGGTTATTTGCCTATTTTTATCAAGGTTCAGCCTCTCTCTATTATTTTATCCTTCAGGTACTAGATCACTCCTGATTATATCCCTGCTGTGCTTGCTATCAAACCTCTGCTAAGCCCTATTCATAAAAGGTTGTTTTTGTTTTTTCCTAAGACTAATGAAGACTAAATATCTGATACGTTGGTGAGATCACCAAGAGATTCTACTGCAGGATCAATCATAAGGAGGTGTAAGAATGTTTTTAAGAGGAAGAAAATTAATTAATTTTATCTTTTAAAGGCTATTTGGAATGAGGGAGTAAAATATCATTCAGAAATTTAAAAAAAATCCAAACTAGTCTTTCCTTCATATACCTTCAATGACAGAGCTCTGAATTAACTTCCCTCCAGATCCCACCCCCAGAACTACTTTTTCTAGTCTTGACATCTACTGGTTATTTCAAATAGCTGTGGGCACAGGGTAGGGCTTCAAAGAAGCAAAATTTAATGTTACGCTCAGCTCCTGTTAATATTAGCAAATATGGTACAGACTCATGCACTTTTCAGGGGCTCTCTGCTACATCAATGATAGGAAAAAGGAGACTTGCTTTTTGGACGGTGGGGAGTATATGCCCTGGCATGGAGACTTAAGCACTCTGATCTCAAATTATTTCATGTGTTTTCTTAGAAAAAAAAATTCAGCATCTGACATGGACCCAAACAGAAAGTAAGAACTGGCAACTTAAATTTTTAATGGACGTTTCCTTCTGGTAGTTCCTAAATTGAAAACGTTGGTGTGCTTTTCTTTCTCAATACATAGTTTATTGGCCTGATCAGCATTAATGGCCTAAAGGGATATTGTTTGTTTTTAATTCAGCCAAGCTGCTACCAAAAAAAGGTTTATATCAAACATCCTTGTAAAAATAAAAAAATAAATGGACAAGGTCAAAATCCCTCTGTGTATGAGCTACCTGGAGGACCCAGGAAACCTTTTTGCCCTCGGTTATTAAACAAAGAAATAGGTCCACTTGCCGAATTTTCTTAGACTTTTGAACTGTTCTATGATATTTTTTAGCAGCATTTTAATGGTCAAGTACTTCAAGTTTATATTTTGGATTTACTGGAAATGCTGGTGATCTTTAGCAGTACTTTTTAAAAGGCACTTTTAATGAGAATAAAACTTGCAGAACATTAACAAAAAAATATTATTACCACTAGGAAAAAAATTACATGGTTATTACTAGGGAGGGTTTTTTGTCCATTACTGCTGTTGTGTGGTTTTAGAGCAACAACTTCAAGTGGGGTCATAAACAGGAAACTGATGTTACTCTTGCATTCATACGTAGGGTTTTCCTCAATGATTTGGCCTAAACTAAGATTTGTTCTTGCAAAGTGCGTGCTTAGCTTTGCATTCTGGGTTTTGAGTGGTCACGCTGATTTCACTCAGGCAATGTGTAAACCTAAGAATGTCTTTTGTTTTGTGTTGTTTTTTTTTTTCCTGTGGTGGTTTTGTTGTTTTTTTTCCCAGGATCAGAGCTTGAACTACTGTACCTCCCATTTACGCCCATGTGTGTTTGTATGTAGTACCTTGCAGTGTTACATGGACTCAAAAATCTTTCTGGGCTGTTACCCTTGTATGTAAGAAACTAATGCACAGGAGGATTATTTTGTCCATCAGACGTTAATGCAAAGTATGACAGAAGGGTTATTGTTCTGCTTGATTTATAGCTTGATTTATAATATGGACGCCAAGCAGAAATGCTAACCTCTCCAGATAAAGTCAGTAATGTAATGGTNTGTGTGTTTGTGTCTCAGTTCTGAGCCTTGGGCAAGATGTAGAGAGGGCAGATGACCAGCACAATGCATCTGGATAACCATGACAGTTCTCTCTTGGCCAAGATAAAATACAGTTCTACCTGAATAGTGAATGAAAAAGATGAACAGCGTAATGTTTGCTTATGCCTCTAGCAGTAAGGTTTATATTTTTTCCCCTTATCTCCTAATTTGAGGGGGGTGATACCTTGTCCAGAAATGGCCTTTTGTTATTGTGGTAGTTCAAAAGGCACATTATGGCTTTTGGAGGCTTTCGATTTTCAAGGAAAAGAGTTTGATTTCCAAAGAGAACAGTTTTCTGTAATCATCATGTCCATCAGTCTATCAGTCCTGTTTTCCTCCAACAGCATTTGAACCTTGTTTTAGACAAACTTAGTAGAAACCTGAGGTGTCAAAGGTACTAAATTCTTGCCTTTTTTTTTTTGTTTTCCCCTTTTCTTTCTTTTTTCTTTTCTTTTGGTGAAAATCAGCAGCTCAGTAATGGAGGGAGAACCTGTTAATCTCCCACTGGGAGAAAGGTAAGGAAAACTCGGATATTGTCCGTTCTGTTTGGCAGTAGCTGAATTGGTCAATCAGCATTTGAACATTTTCGGCAGCTGGCCAAAACATGTGTAACTTCAACCTAGGGAAGACGTTTGCTGTCTTTTATTGACATGGCAGGACATGAGAAGATAATAGGAGAAACAGGAAAACTAAATGTTTTGAGAGGCCGCGGGGGTCTTGAGAGGGGGCTATTGACGTAGGAGGGGGAGAGGAACATCAGAGACAAATCAATAAGAAAATGGCTTGGTTAATTATGCTTACAGAACAGTCTGTTGAAGATTCCCATGAAATAGAAATGGTAAGCCAAGAGCAGCTCTCCTTGTTCTTTTTAATATGGCAAAATTTTCATTTTTGGACACCAAGTATTCTTCTGATTAAGCAGTACACTAATAAGAGCAGAAATCCCATAGCACATTTTGCATTGATGTATTATTTTGTGTTGATTTTGTGAAGCTTAGCAACAATTGTAAGCTAGTTTATTACCCAAATTCAGCTGCATAAAACACCCACCACCTATGCTGCATCTTTCCTAATTTCCTTTGGGGGCAACACCTAGCCAAGTTTGTACCAAGTTACCAGGTAATTTTGAAAATTGGTTTACAAAT
>VYZV01023837.1:18827-29733 GCA_013401275.1 Pandion haliaetus
ACCAACACCAAAAAATCGTATTAACATCTAAAGCCATGTTTCTAAAGTTTGTGGTATTGAACTTAGTACTAGGAGTTGTCATTCAAAGGAATGGTTAATAAAAGTTTATTTTACCAGGAGGAAGGAATAGCATCAGCCTCAGGTCGTTCATTACAGAGGTGATTAAAAGTCTCTGGCACTTCTTGAATTTTTGAAATAACAGACAGACTTGAGATATATGAAGCTGAAAAGAACGTAGTTTCAAATAGGTTAAAATAGCTTTTAAAATTCAGTGGGTTTTATAGCTTATCCTCAATTCTTAAGTACCTTGAATTATATCCACCTGTGACTGTAATAGCTTGAATGAAGGTACAAGTATACAGTACTACAAGTAGTGCTCAGGTGAAAAATTTACAATATTCTCATTGCTTTGCTGGGTCAAGACTATGCAAGTTGTAGGAATATTAATATATTGGCAGGCTATATCGTACAGCAGGGGGGAAATTAATGAGGCAGATTCAGTATGATTTCAGGCAACTGACAAAACTGGTTTATAACTGCAGAAAGTATATAACTTATGTATGAAGTCCTTCCAGCTAAAAATAATACTTCATATAGTTTCCCAGTGTGGGGGTCCAGTGAAAATATTGCAATGATATACATCAGTAGACTCTTAAGTACTAGCAGAAAAGCTTCTAGAATGTATAGTTTATTGATGCCTATTTCTGTTGCTAAATCAAAATATTTATAGCAATATGTAATGAGCAGATTATCATTCATAAAATATGAGGTCATAAAAATGAGCAATAGTGGGATTATTAGTGGCATTCAGCGGTAGAGAGGCTGTCTCGTAATGGTTTCCTCTTTCTCTAGTCATTATTACTGCAGCTGTGAATTATACTATTACATTTCAGTGGATTTACTAGGAGAATTTGTCCAGATAAAAAATAATAATTAAAAAAAGAGGAAATAAAATGGTTTGTTTTTTGTTTTTTTTTTTTTATCCTGCCCTAGTAATTATGATTACAATTCTGACCGAGATGTGAAGAATTTGCTGTGGAATTTTGACTCTAACACATAACAGCTATGGTAATATATTGAGGAGAAATTGATACTCACATAAACAAACTGATTTTGTAACCGTCAATTTTGTAGAACAAATTCTTATTACATGTAAGCGTAAGTAAACATTACATCTGAGTACTTGCTGAAGTCAGCTCATACTGTGAGTGGACTATTTGCATAGTAAGCATTTTGAGTCAACTCTTCATGAAACAGGCACACTTGGCCAGCAAAAGAGCATGACACCATTCTCCCTGTTATTTTATTTCTGTCTCTGTTATTGCATTTGAAATCTATTTCTGTTAGGATCATTAGAAATCATCATCAGCGCCTAAACAATTTGTGTTTCCCCACAATCATTACTGGGAAAAAAAAACAAAAAACCAAACCACCAAACCCAAAATAAATAAACAAACAAACCCCAACAGATAGCAACAGCAGACCAGATGTGCTTTCGTGTAGAGGAATGATTCATTCATTAGTAATTCTAATTAATATCAGTTGTAAAAAGACCAAGACTGTAATCATGTTTTATGAAAAGTTTATGAAGGTACAAAGTGAAACTAAGCATAGAGCTAAAGCATATGTTTTCCAGAAAGCCTCTTGAGTGGCTAAGGAGGTTATATTCTCTTTTCCAAAGTTGCCTTTGGAGATTTTCAGGGATGCAAAGGCTAGTAAGTTGTCAAATGTTAATGGACTTTCAATGAGTTGGTTTTATTTATTTATTTATTGGTCTTTGAAGATCATGCTTTTATTATTCTAGGGGCTGTTGATATTGAAGATATTTATGATCATGACAGCCCCAGTCACTCTTCCTAAATAACTTAAGTATTTTGAAAATTATAGTTTGAATTTTGTGAATTGGAACAACAGCCTATACCTGCATATAATGAGTAATAAAGGAGCAATAGTATTTACAAAAATGAGAGAGCATAATGTATGTAAACTAATAGAAGCATACAGCTTTTTAAGTCTATGAATAAATGAATCTAGTATTTGTTATTGTAAACTGCTGTATGATCAACCCAGATCAGCTGACTTTTGTGGGCATTACAGCAGAAGTGCTTTATGAATAAACATTTGAAGGACATACAAAATATTTTGGAAGGTGCTACATGCTCAATGAACAGTTAGGATAATAGGCAGATGTTTTTTAGGAAAAATGCAGAAAAGGAGGTCCATGCTTGATTTCCTTGTGGAGTTCAGTGATACAGCTGATGGGAGAGACTAGGGTCCACAGAAGGAGGGAATAAATTCTAGTGAAGGCAGAAGTGGGTAATGATCTGGCCAGAGTTGAAGGACCTCTGTAGCTGTATGTCTTGCTGGTTAAGTGATTAATTAAATACATCTGGTTTTGTCCATCTCTATTTGTGAAGAGTCTTATTTTCAGTGAAAGTGAGCTATTTTATTTATGGTTTTAAAAACTTTAGTGTTCCTGGTGCTTTGGAGCTAGACTGAAACACTTACGTACTTCAAACTTACCTGAATGAGGCACTAGGAAACTTAAAGCTGGTATTTTAAGGTATGTGACCTGTGTATATCAGATTATTTTACATCTATTTATTTTCATGCTATGTGCTTTCTTACTTGGCTTAAAGTTGAAATCTGAGCACAAACGGCCAACAGACTGTTCTAAAATAGCTTGGTTTGGCAAATGACTCACTGTAGCCATCCTTCCTTTGCTCAAATGCAGGTATTCTTTTGTATGTTATGTTTCTAACGGTTTTTGGTAAGCCAAGAAGAAGGAAGGGGGTTGAAATGCAAGTTGTTCTAGAATTTCCTCAATAGGGTTTCTGTGCTGACTTGCTGAAACCAAAATTTATCTTGGGTATGTACAGGTTTTGTCAACACCTGGCGTGATGGTTTCTTAAATAGAGGGTGCCGTTTCTGGTTGGTGCTAGTGAAGGAGCAGATGCTTGTTCTGTCAAACAGCTAATAGACTCAGAGTTAGGCAGTCACCCAGCATATAGCAGACAAAGGCTTAAGTTTTTTCCTTCTGTCTTACTTGGACAAATAATCCAAATTCTCCCACATTCCTCATGCATGTTTTCATTGTCAACTAATGGCACTTCAGGCTGCTTTCAGAGTTTTCACTATTTTGTCTAAATAATCAACTTTTAACTTGAGCCGGAGCTGAAAGTTTCTTTACCGAACATGGATATTTCTTCTCTGGCTTTCTCTGCACCCATGAATTCATACTTTTGTTCTTACTTATCTGACAACTTTAAAAACTGAGCTATTTTTATAATCTAGGAAGTTGAATGTTTTATTGCAGTTCTAAATTTGTCTGGCTCAGCATTTGAACCTGAGATTTATGATGGCAGTGCTAAAAGACTTCTAACTATTAACATGCAAACAGCCAACGTTTGGACACCCTTGTTCTGTCAGTGTTGCTCTTCCAGTGGTGTGGTTTTTGGGGCAGGAGGTTGTGTGTGCCTGTAAGCTAATAAGGGGTTAGGAAGGTGCAGAGCAGCCGTAGTAGCAGCATGTCTTTTTATTTATTGATGAGAAACCTCAGGAGGAAATGGTGTGAAATAGAAAATCGGCTCAGCTGAAGTCAATGTCGGATTGCAGGAGATAGTATGTTTTGTGATTATATGCAGTAGTGAGACCCAACAGGATCTGATTCACCTCTGCCTCTGCAAGGTCACCAGCTCTGACAGATTTAGTTGGAATTCCCTGATTCCCAGACACATGGCCTTGTCCAAATTTAAGTTGTAGTGGCAGTTTTGATTTAGTTGCAGATTTACACTCCTCGAGTGCAAAGCGGTGGGATTTGGCCAGAGTGGAGCTGTGTTCAATCTTAGTATGTAGTCCCTGTTTGATGTACTGGCTACGCCTGCATTAGCAAGTAATGCAGCTCAGGAAAGGCAGATTTGTAGAGAGGAATGGTTGGTGCAGGGGACCTAAACCAACACTGCACAACATATTTCAGCAGATTTTTCTTCAGGCTAGCTTTAGTCTGCTTCAGTAAACTGAATGTCCATTGGTGACACTCCTGGAGTCCAGTTTAGCTTTGTCCCAAAGATACCCAATTCACAAACACTTAGACATCATGCTATGGTTCGCANGGAAGGAGATTTGCTTCAGTAGTGGAGCCCTGCTGTGAGGTAAGGCAGTACCCAACGCCAGCCCCTCCGGAGCTCGATGAGTCCTGGTGGCTGCCTGGCTGTCAGGCACCTCTACTGAGGTGGATATCCCTCTCCTGGCAGGCAGGGCATCCTACGGTTTTCTAGGACAGAAACTAGTTTCAACATTGAATAAGCCAAAGAACAGAGGATTAAGGCCTTGTCTGGTTCTGGCAGATGGATGGAGGAAGAAAGTTTCCTTTATTAGTACAACTCTATTGACTCCAGCAGAGAATTTGGCTCTATTCTGTTGATTAACATCACTTTTACTGACGCAAGGGTGAGTCTCCAAAATGCTTGTATCGGCATAGGGCAAATGCTGTTGTGTAATTATTTTTATGACCAGTGGCAGCTTACTTTCTGACATATTTTGCATTAAGATTTTTTGACAGGTGGTCAAAATGAGTCTATAGTTAACATATGTCTTGCTATATTTTGCAGGTACTGTGGTAATGTGTGTGTTTTAAACTCCTACAAAGATCAAGTGACACTAATGCTTCACAAGTTTCAGATACTGGATTAAATTCAAACTCTAATGCAGGCAAAACTTATTCCTACAAGCACAGAAGACCAGTGGTAGTTATTACACTTTCTATGCAAGACAAAGTTGCAGAATTTTCTAGAATTTACAGTTATATTTATACACTTTGGGACAGCACAGAGAGAATGCATAAGGAGTCTAATAAGCCTTTTTCTGAACATGACATCATTGCTGAGAGCAAATGTGAAAGGATGTTCTAGAAATGAAAATTAACTGTAACAAACAAGGAGTAAGAAGGGCTACAATAATTGAAATGTACTAATGAAATTCTCTGTAGTTTGTTCATATTATGAGCAGTCAAGAATCATGCATAATTCAAGAGTGCAATTGCTAACAGTAGGCTCACATAAGATCATTTAAATTTGTTTCTCCGGACATGAGAAATTGATCTTTGAAGTGATCCCTGATGAGGTTCTGCTTGGTCCTGTCAGCATCTTGGGAGGAGAGTGTTCTATTTTCCCTTTTGCATCAGTGAATATTTATGGGATGTAAAATAGGAATAACTTTAATTATGTATGGAGGGGGGAATATACATAGTCCTGAGTAAGACACTTCAATGTAAAATCTACCTGAAACTCTGACAGGTAGTATGCTTATGCACTAATTTAAGAATTAAGTTTTGGTGCCTCCTTTGTGTGTGTGTATGTGGACATATAGGTGTATATTCATGTATGTGTGTATTTTTTTTATTTTAATTTTATTTTTAAAATTCTTACTGATTTTAATAGTGATGACTATGTTGCTATTCCTTTTGTCAGAAAGCCAGGAGAGAGGCCTACAGCAGTTTTCAGTCTAAACAGCTAAGGGACAATAAATGTGGGAGAAAGGGAGTTTCATAATTCTTACTTTCATGGGGATAATCAGATCTTGCTTGGTATCACACAAAATCTACACAGCAAAATTCTGAAGCAACCTTGCCTGTTCTCATCTTTACAGTTAAGCCTTGTCCAGAAGACCAAGCTTCTTCATAGAGAAAATACTTAAGAGAAGCTATGCCCCCAGCTCAGTTTGTATACAGTTGTTTCACCCATGCTTTCCTCTAAATGGTGGAAATGATTCCCTCCATCTGTTTCTTCTCTTGGAATATTATTTAGAAAATGTTGAGTTTCCCAACATAGACAGACACTTCAGTCTATGGAACTTCAAACATACTCTTATTTTTGCTTTCATGTTACATCTTCATAATAATGTTTGATAGAATTTTTTTAATATTAACAAAGAGCTACGTGCCAGTAAGTGACGGGATTTGAGATGCCCATAGCAATTAGCAGCTGGCAAGTTATGTGAATTGTAGGATTAGGGCCAGGCTGTATTAAGAGCATTCAATAAGGAAAAAAATTGGTGAAGAAGACTTGGTGAAAAATTACTTGAAATTATGTAATTTGATCTGAATTTCTTAGGTACAGTAGCAAAAATGACTTTGAAACGAGCAACTGACTTGTATTAAATAACAAATCTTGCAGATTTGTTTTGGAGTGGAAAAAAAAAAAATCACCAGGTTGGGGATTGTTTGGGTTTTTTTGTTTGGTTTTTTTTGCACAAATTCAGTAGAAATCTTTCACGTGTTGTTACTCAGTATGGCAGTGTATTGTGGGTGTTGAAAAGCTAGTGGAGGCTTTGCAGGCATGTGCAGCAGATGTACAGTGTGTGGAGAAAAATTGAATCTACAGTGAGTCAACAAACACAACCTACTTTGTCTACGGACAAAATGCATGCATCTAAAATATACAGCGGAAGGGAACTGTGCTGAACAAATTACTGTCATCATTTAATGGTGTATTTCATAGACATTTCAAAATATTGGCATGATGCATCCTTCTGTGGTCATTCTCCTGTTTCAATGAAATAGGACGAGTTGATTTATTTTTAATAGGAAATATGTCAGAAAAGTCAGGAAATGTAGGGGAGTGAGTGCTCTGTGGGCAGATGGTGTACTCGGAGGTGGGGTTTCATTTTCTTCTTTCACAGGCTTGCTTTGAGACCTCTGGTACATGATGTAGCACCTCTTGCTCTTTTTCTATCTCTTTGTACTTCTGTGTTTTTGTGCTATTTGTTACAGCAGTATGCAAGTGTCTAAACATTCACAAAACGGGCTAGAGCACATTTGATGACTGAGAAGACTTCCTTCCTAGCCTTGCCATGGGATCTGTGGCCAAGGTGGGTGTAGGCCCTTCCTCGGGACATCCCTGGTAAAGCAGGTTACCTCCAAAACTCTGTTGCTGTTTTAATACATCGTTGTCACTGAATTGTGATTTTAAAAACCCATAGAAGCTTGTATAGTCATTGGTATAATTCTTTAGAAATCTTATGGATCTGTGGTATTGCTCCCAGGAATCAGGGAGACTGGGAGGCAAAGTCTGGAGGAAGCAGGGGTCTCATGAAGGACTGAAGCAGATTATTTGGAACAACTATGCAGAAAGAAATGTAATTCAAGAGAAATCAATATCGTAACGAGTGTCCCGTTATCCAGCCCCATCTGTGGGCTCCTGTGCAGGGAACATGCACAGACAAAAACTTGGGACAAACGGGGAGCGTACGTCCTCTTTGGCCGCTCAGCATCTTGGCTGCCATCCTCTGAATAAAGCAGAGGCACACCGAGTCACGCCTGCAGGCTTTCCTGAGGAATAGGGAGGTTTTAGGCAAAAGACACGTGTGCTAATTGCAGCACTGTAATTGATCTGCTTTTCTGTGGGATACTGAAATCCAAAGTCAAAACACTCCCGTAAAAAGTTAATAAACAGAGATGCTTTATTGTATTTTTATGGTCTCAGTCTTCCATCAGTAACTGAACATGCATTTTTCTATTCCATGTAATTTGCATGATTAGTGAATTGAATCATTGTGTTTCTGGGGATTGTTATAGTCTGTTTTTCTGTATTTTTGGGAACTTTTAGCAGACATGTGGTAAAAGCACAACTTTGCTCCCATCTGAGGCAGGGAAAAGAAACCAAGCTACTTTTCTCATATTTTTTCATGAAATGCAGCAAAATATAGGAAGGTAAAGTGATCTGATGCTGCTTGCAAACTGAAATGTCATGTGACAGTAGTTCAGAGCAGGCAAGAAATCCTGTCCTCATTACTGTGCAGCGCAGTCTGTGAATATATTTGCAGTTTCCTGTGCAATTTGAAGACTTTTAAGATAGTGAACTAAAAATGAAATTATATGCAAATGAAAGTATTTTAATAGTTACACCAAAAATGCCACATTCAGTATTTTCAGTAATGTTTCATGCTTTATGAACTCTGATGCTTTAGTTGCTAACAGGGGAGTAACTTCAGATTTTCCATGCAAGAAACTTCTCTTTTATAACTAATAGTTTTAATAATATAGTTACATTTTAATAACTAATGTGCCATTATGTGCAAATGATGCTCTGAACATGGTGTTCCTTTTGCCATGAAGTAAAAATGACTTCTATGCTGCAAATTATTTTGCCAGGCTGGAAAGAAACTGCATGAATGCTCGTGTCAAACTTGCATGTAAAGGCTATTTTTAACACACAAGTATTTCTACATACTACAAAGTACATCAGCAGCTTAGGCAGTTACTGATTAATGTCAGACAACTAAAACCTTTCTCTGAATTGAACTGCTGGGAGTTTTCCTTCTGCTAGAACGTATAGTTTTATGGTTTTCTACCTTCTAGTGTAGATCCAAAGAGGAGCAAGGGCTGGAACCAGGACTTTGCACAGGATAGAGATACTGAATTTCTGTTTCCATGCTAAGAGGTTCAATTTCTGATGCCTATAGAGATCACTGCAAGAGATTACAAAATTACCAAAGCTATTGTTAGTTAAAAAGCACTGTCCAAATATCAACTAATTAACCTCCAAAACGTGTGTGGGAGATCCTGATGTTGACTGGACGCTACTGAGACACACACACTGTATGAGTTTTGCTAAGGTACTTACATTGGATCTTTAACTGTAATGTGCAAGTACCTTGCACTCTCTGTGATATTTCTTCCTGCTGTTCTCTAAAGTATGGAAAGTAGAATCTTAACCTTGGGCTATCCCTTCTATGGGACATCAGCTGCAAAAGCTTAAGAGACTTGCCCAGCTCTGCCCACTGAGTCAGCGGGAGAATGGTACAGCATTCCAGCCAAGCTGTTGCTTGTCCCCAGCTGCAAGTACTATGCTCTCCACAATGCAAAGATGCTCTATTGCATCTCATGCCAGTCCTGAAATTTCTGGGCAAATTGCTCTTTTTTTATTCCAGTACCTCTTGATTATGCAACAGAGAAAAACACACATAAAACTGAGAGGAAAGTAATCTTTTAAATAAAAACATGCATGAAACACTTTGAGTTTAGGGTGTCCAGTACCTCCTGAATAAGTGTGGGCTTTTCTGTTTGGTTTTGGTCTTGCATAAACCTTATGTACCTATTCAAAATGGCAATATTCTAAGACTCAAATTGAATATTTGCTATTTTCCCTCTTAGAGATTAGGTGAAGATTATTATAAATGCAAGAAAATTGAAATGTATAGTAGTTCATATTACGAAGCTTGTTAAGGCACTAAATTTCACACAGCCTGCATTCAGTTTTGTGCAAGCTTTCTATAAAATGGCAAAGCAGGAAATTTGTGGGGAAAGCAAGTCTTTTAATAAATAAGATTGTTTCCATGGGCCTAAACTCTTGAGATTTTTAATCCTTTGTTTAGTGAAATAAAAAGTCATTTGATCATAGAATTGAAGAAATGTATCCTTTCCAAACATTCTAAGAATTTGGTCTGAAGTTTAGTTTAACCCAAGATTTCTCCTTATCTTGTCATTTGGCTATTTCATTAGTATTTATTTTTGCCTCAAGAACTGCTCTGAGAACTGAACTGTTTCTATTTAGTAGATTTTTCTGGCATGAAGACATGATGTGTGAGAGGGTCTTCAGGTGGCAGCTCAGTTTTGCTCCTATGCATGAGGGTCTGTATGCTTTGAAAATCCTAATTCACTTGATGCAATAAAGCTTGAACGCAAAAGGCATGCTTTGGTAACTTTTGGTTTCCTTTAAACTGTTTCTGCTTGCAAGTATCTCTGTCAAAGCTAGTAGATGTTCAAGATTAAACATGAATAACCTTGGCATATTTGCAGATGAAAAGTACAGAATTTGCTAAAAAAAGAAAAAAAAGTAGTATCTCTTAGCTTCTTGCTCCTCAGGATTTTGTCAAATAATAAGCGTGAGGAAAGCAATCACAGATTCCACTAGCTTCTTATAATTATTGTCCCTGCAGGCGATGTAGCTTCTGGAAAATATTTATAAAGGTCTGATGATAAGGTCAGAACTAAACTAGTGCAATGAAAGGTTCTTAAAATTGTTCATTCAAAAGGAATATAATAAGCCATGTCTAAGACACCATGTGCTATTGTCTAACATACTTGAAAAGAACAACATGTGCACCCATCAAACACAGCTGTAAATAAATGACAGCAAGAAAGCTTTGGATTCTGCAGTTGTAACATCTGTGATGCATTGATGTCGATAGGAAACAACTGCAACCCAGGGTGACAAGTTCTTCTGGCCCACTGTAGTGCAGGCACATTATCACCTTTTAATATATGTCAGCCCTGTATCTTATTCTCTGGCTCATTGATATGTTATTCAAGAAAACTGTTGAGAAATATCAGAAGTATAATAAAAACATATTGTACAAGATTAAAAAAAAAACAGAAAAAACTGTTAAGACAAATAGCACTTATGGGAAAAGATATGTAAAAAAGCAGAAAATCTCTTCAGGCTCTATTTATTTAACGAGTGCATAATCACAATATTAAAGACTATGATTTAAGGATTAAAAGATACTGTAAGACTCATTTCACTTCACAATAGATTTTATATTTGCAAAGTTTTAAATAATATTAAGTTACTAATATGAAGAAAAAAATGCCAAAGGAAAATAAAAAAGCTAGAACATCCTTTGAGATGTGTTGTGTTCCTGTGTCCCCACCCCTGGCCATTCTTCTGACACAGGAAGATGTCAGATAGGCCCGAGAGAGGACACCTCCTCCCTCCATTCTGGGAAAGCCCATCACTGATGTAGAACACCTTTTTATTTGGTTGGATGTTTTTGTTTGTTTGTTTGTCTTCAGCTCTCAGCAAATGAGACAACTTCAAAGTGTTACAGTAACTCAGTAGTTCTCAACTCTTATAATAGGTCCTGGAGACCAGAAACTTGAAGTGCTTCGTTTAGTTTCCATGAGCTG
>VYZV01023837.1:29965-49627 GCA_013401275.1 Pandion haliaetus
GAACGATTTTTGGCATGTCTTTGAATATGAAGACCCAGAAGTGTGTGAAGGGAGCAAAAACTTCTCTCTATCCCATCAGATAAGTGTAATAACTTGGTCTTGTTCCCCTACAATTTCTTTTAAAGAAGCACTCAGAGCAGGAAATGTTCTTGCAAGCCTGAGCAGGAGATCCACTGCCTGGGGAGAGGGCTAGTGGAGTGCAACAGATTCCTTATGACTTCTGCAGTTCCTTTAGTTGGATCTGAGGAGTTGCAGATTAATAGATTGCCCTTCTGTAACAAGCAGACTTTTCTTGGCTAAGCATCTGCCCAGTATATCTGACTCTTCAAACATTGTAGCCTGGAAGATTGCTTATTGGCACTGAACTTTAACTTGTATGTAACCTTGGTATTAGCTACTTCAGTTGTAGGCACATTAGTGAATCAGATAGGTAGACAAAGAGCATCTTTAATCCAATAAAGTAGTATGTTCCTCTAGATTGGTCTATCTCTTTCACTTTGTTGAGATGTACTGTTACGAACAAGTCTTGACAACTGCTGCAGCTCCATTCAGGGTAAAGCTTATTAGTTTAGCCATATTTCAACTTATAAGTCCATGTAAATATGATTTTTAAAAGGAAGTGCTGACAGTACTGTGACAGCATCAGTTTGTTACCATATTTTTAGGTTGAAGTATTTGATTTTGTTTTTTCTGGTAATATTTATGTTAAGAAACTACTGAGCTCCAGATTTCTTTTTTTTTTTTTTTTTAATTTTTTTGAAAAGTAGTTTGGAGTACTGCAGAATAGATAGTCCATTAAATTTTTATATCTCTGCAATCTAGCTTCACCAAAGCTGAAAAACAATGAATTGCATCAGAGTTTGAAGGTAATACAAGTGTTCTTTAAAATGTATATTTCTGAGTAGTTGCCTACTAATAAGATCCTCTTTGCTAGGTAAAGAATGTTCTTAAGTAAATCTTGGAGAAAGACTTAGACTTATTTTTAATACTTTGAAAGTAAATAAACAACCAACAACAATAGCAGGAAAATCAAGCACCAGCTGGCCTTCTGGCAAGCAAAACTTCTGGTTTTTCTGATTTCTGTTACAGTTGTCAGTAACACTGCCAGCTGCTAAACGTAAACCCTGGTAGTATAATAAATGTTTGCAATTAACATCTATGTTTCAGTTGCCAACTCTTAGTCTGTTATGTCATATGAGAAGCAGATGCTCTTAAGAAATATTCAACTCTATAGCAATAATTCTAATGATAAAAGTAATAGAAGTTTTAATCTTTTGTTTTTATTCTTGTAGATATCTCTTTAAGGGATCACTTTTCAGCTGGAGATTGTAACCTTTAAAATTTTGTGTAAGTTAATTTAGAGTAAGTTTTGTGATATTTAGGAATAAAGCATTATATAAACAATGTAAAAGCTTTATTTACCCTCTTTTGTATTTCACTGAGGACTTCCTCTTTGTATTTAGAAGATGGGGATAAAATCCTTCCTTGTTCAAAATTAATGGCAAAACTCCCACTGTCTTCAGCAGTGCCAAGATTTCATGCTTAGTCAAGTAGATGTGTTTCACACAGAGCTCTATGTTTGGATATCATGCCTCTTCATAGACACCTTGGTGGTGGTTGTGGTGGTATTTACCTTCATGGCTTATTAACTTTGTCTATGTTTATGTGGATGAAATGGAGCATGTGAAAGTGGGAGCAATCCATTCTGCCTTACATCTCAGTAGGCACAAATGCTGTTTTCAGCAATGTAAGGAGTGCATTTTGTTCCTTATCTTTACTTGGAAAACAGGCTTTGTCCATCTTAAGAGCAAGGCATGTTGGAATGTTCACTAGCCTTTCTTGCTGTAACTGATTAATAATAGAGGACCAAATCATCTCCAAAATCCTTTCTCCACCCCTGGCTTGGATTCCTCCCAAGTGTTTTACAGTTACATCTTCATCACTGAAGTGGCTAGTATTATTAGCCCTACTGTCCGCTCTGAGCATGCATCGTCAAATAGTGTATATGCACACATTGGTTCCATCAAAATCAAACACCACCTTTGCCTGATCACCCCAGCCCCTCTGGAGGCTGGGATATGGAGTAGGATCTCACTTCTCTGGGAGCCAGCATCAGGAGGAGCAGACTGAACAGGCTGCGCTGCTGTGAATCCAAGCTGCTCCTGGCTCAGATGCAGCCGTGTAGGATGTCATTCTAAAGTCATTGCTTTGGAAGGTGCTTCTGTATACAGCTTGAAGTTATGCAGCGTGGTAAAACATAAAATTCCTTCTGTCAGTTCACCAGCATATAGATGTTATCAGGTCTGCTGCTGGACAAACCCCAATGATGGCCAATAGCACAAGGCTACTGGACTCAGTAGCGGTTGCCATATGACTGCAGTGCCTTCCTTTCCTGTGGCGTTGGAGTTATGCTCTTTATGCCCTTTCAGAGCTATGCATAGTTCTGAAAATGATATTTTGAGCCTCTGTTTGACTGTAGATAATGTATGCTTTGACTTTCTTGTAGAGGAAGTTGCTATTGTTGTTGGAGTCCCATATGTTTGCTATGAGGAACTACTCTGACAGTTCATGAATGGTATATGAAGATTCCAACAGAAACTTGTGGGGGTCTCTGTATATAGAGACCATACAGCATTATCTGATAGATAGTTACTGTGTGTTGGATTTCCTTTTACATTGAAGAGTGCTTTGATATTTTGGGGCTAATCTTGATTTGTATAAGAACTGTCATAGAAAACTATCAAATGTAACCATGTTTTTGACCATGTCCTTGCTTTGTGGGGTCTGTTACAGTGTTCCTGTTGTCTTCCCTGTTCCATGCTTTCATGGTCTCTGGTAGTTGGACACAGTTCGGAGCTGTCAGCCAGGTGAGCAGCTGCAAGATATGGCAGCTGACTCTGTGTGTGCGCTCTTCCAGGACTTACCCATCGTGTGTGTCACATACTCGCATCTTATCCAATCTGTATCTCCTTCATTCTACCAGCTCTTATATGACAGCTTTCTTGCCTACAGTCTGCCCTAAATGCAGATGCAAATGTCAGGAGATGAAAAGAAAGAGAAAAACATCCTTAGTGCAAGGAAAAGGAGCCAGGTCTTTTCTGTTTTTTATGCCTAGGTCTCTAATGTCCAGGGAATTCATTCTGGATTCACTGTATTTTGCTGATTGTACTTTTTGTGGTCATTTTCACTAGCAAAGAGTGATATCTAATGGTTTAAAAGAGTACCAGAGCAGAGCTGTTGGCTCACCACTGTCCTATGTAAGTGGCTATACCAAGTGCAGAACAATAGAGAGTTCAGTCCTCTGTGTATGATGTTGGTGTAACTATTTCTTCTGCACTGACTACAAGGTTGAAGCAAAACTTCCTAAAGGGATAATTAATAGTCTGAAGTAATATCTGAGATCCTATGAGATGGTAGCCTTGCCCTTCCAGTATTTCTAGACAGCAGAGGTGTTCAGAGTGATAGGTGGGACTTGATTTATGCTCTAATAAGGAGCTGTGAACTGGAGAAGTCAACAGTAGATGGTGGATAATCCATTTAATACTTGTCCACTAATAATAATGGACTAGTTGGTCTGCATACACCCCCCCTTCTCTGACATGATACAGAATACAGTTTTCAGTCCTGCTCTGAAGCAGGCAGGGTTGTACCCCACAACATCCTTGTGCAATGCAGCGTCATAATCCCATGGGATTTTGGCCCCACCGCTACCTCTGCAAAGATCTGAGCAGTGGCCCATCTCTTCAGAGGGGACTGCAGAACTGGCAGCAGCTTGTTTCGATCAGGGGATCATCACAAGTTGAGGATCTGGCCATGTGTTCAGCCATGGAGCAGAAACATGGGTAAGGCATTGAGCTGACTTCCATCTCGCTGCTGTAGAACACGCCGAGTTTAGAAAAGTGTCTGTTTTCTTACATTTGATGTTTGACTCTTATGAACCAAAATCCATTCTAAGATGAAGCTGAGAATACATGAGCAGAAAACCAGTTATTGAAGGTTAGTCTGAGACAGAATACTCTGAATCTACTTTGCGATGTCCAGTTTTTGCTGTTGGCAAGATCATAAGAACTGAAAATATCATTAATAACTGTGCTGAGCAAACTGGAAAAAAGTTGCATTTTTAGCCTTTTATCAGAATTTTATCAGTATTGTAAATGTATTTATTTTAATGTATATTTTTTAGAAGAAAAGGCAAATTGAAATAAACAAGAGTGAGAGGAGACGTCATGATTCACTTTGGGGGGGGGAAATTGTAAATAGTAACAAAATACAGGAAGAAACATCACTAATTTGATTTCATGGAACCTGTTAGCTTGAAGGAGCAGTGAAGTTCGTGTGTTGCTCTGGATGTTACTGAATCTTTAGGAAATTAATTGTTTTCAGGATCAACTGTGTTAAGCTAACAACTGTGACTTTCTAGGGAGTTTAATATTTGGAGTATTTCTTAAAATTCCAACTTGTGAGGTCATGTGACAGATGAGGCATTTACCTTTAAAAATAAAATAAAGTTTAGACATAGTAGGGGATCTAAAATTGGAAAGCATTAGAAAGCACACAAAAAGACCTCTGTTAAAGATATTTCTTTTAAAATATTGTAAAATTAGTGTTGTATTCTATTTAAAAAGAATATTTATGGTACCTGCAGTATTGCTATATATTTGATAAACCTTGTAATCTACGGAAATGTCTTTGATTTACATTGCAGTAAATCAGTAGCTACCATTCAATGACTATTTTGCTACGGTAGCAGGGAAAAATGGGTATTGCATCTGCTAGTAGAGATGGGGAAGATGTCTGTCCTGGTGGAACATCCTCTCTGTGGTGCAAAGAGGTGCAGTTGGTGGTACCTCTGCAGAATGAACAGAAATGAAGTAGTTGGGACCTTCCACATACGTGTCTGCAGCATGGGATAATGGATAAATCCTAAATCCCTGTTCAAGAAAGCAGGTGAATACCAGTGAAAACTCACATCTGTGAGTGTTGAAGGAGCTAGTCAGCTCCAGAAGTAAGGGCAGTTATGACCTGGCCTTCCCAATGGGAGTGGGTTGCTGGGAGCTGATTAATGATCTTTCCTCTCTGTGCTGCCTTGGAAGGGGGAATAACCTCTGGCAATTAGGATGCATGGCTCTTGGTGGATGTTTTTGGTAGGGATGCCTTTATTACAAATCAATAAATGAAAAGCCCAGGGAAAAGAGAACAAGAGGCTGCTGCTGCTGAAGTGTTATTTATCTTCTCCAGGAAATGAATTCTACCTGTTAGCTTTCACAGGAACCACAGCACTTGTTTAACACTTGGTAACTGCTTATGTGCTTTCTTGAGTCGGAACTTTCATTTCTTTGCATAGTGGGAATAGTAACAATTATAATTTCTATCTCCTTGAGTTAATGAGGATTCACGATGCAGATTTTGGGAACATGTTAGAAAAAAATGCTAGGCTTACATATAGCAGACAGATTGCTATAAGAGCCAGTAAGTGTGTATTTTGAAGAACTGTTTAGAACAAATAACTCTTACTTGTGCATAATCTTTCTTTGTATTGACAGGCAAATGTCAAACTATAGAAACCTCGGGAAATTTTCAAGGTTGACATCATCTTTTTCAAGTCCTTGTAAAGCAATGAGGAAAACAAGCTGATTTTGATATATGAAATTTCTGCAGGGGGAGAAAGGGAGATTGTTGTCATCTGAGCAGCTTGATAACTTTATTTGTCAGTAAAGAAAGATGCTGAAAGTTAGGAATTTTGACAGGGATTGAACGAGGTACTTGCCAGAATAAGAAATAGCGTGGAGCATTCCAGTTGATATATTCTGCAACATCCATACCTTTCCTGAACAAAACACAGGAATCTGTTCAAACTCTTTAAGAACAGGTTATGGAAGAGCTTAAGAACTTAAATTATTAATAAATAATCATGAGTTTGGCTGTGTGTAGACTGTGCAGAATGAGTCATTGGTGTGTTGCTGGGTTTTTCACATCTGTATGAGCTTACCGACCACCCTTCTGCAGCCAAGCATGACTTGGTGTAGGAGAAAGGTTTGATGGTGTGGTTTGGTGCTCAGGAAGAGCTCTGGTTTACCGCTTCTAATGGTGACAGTTTTTTTTTTTTCTTTAGCAGCCACTCACTCTCATATCAGCAAAATGGCACTGATAACTGTGATAGGCATCACCATGGACTTTGATGTTGGGCAAGGCCCAGGTCCCTCCATCCCTCAGCAAACTAGATCTTCTTGTGATAAGTGGTAGGTGATTCCAGCTGGTGTTGAGCTCAGAAAAAGTCGGATCCGAGATCTCTACTTGCAACCTGTGAGGTTGCAATACTGATCAGCGGTATCCGGTAGCAGTTAGTTGGTAGCACTGAGTTCCTGCTGGCATTACAAGAAAAGTGAGGGCATGCCTGGCTGACAAATAAGGTCATAGTATATCACATGCCTCCCCTTCCTGTTACACTTGGAGGTCTAATAACAGATCTGGATGACAGACTGCTTGTTCGTGCTTAATCTGAAGCTTACCAATCCTCAAACTGATGTCTTGACTGATTTGGGAAACTGCAATTTGCTACTTGATAGGCCTTATTCTAGGAAAGGGGCCATTGGACACTGAGGGATTCAGCACCTAAACATAGGTATCTAAGACCATGTGTGCCCTATCCTGGCCTGGCCTGCCTGGCCTCCAGCTGTGGCTCCAGAAGGTTGCACATGTTCCTGGATCCAATATCAAATCTTCCAGACCCAGGCAGATGTCTCAGACACCCAGTCTGTCTCAAAGGCGTATGTTTAGGCGAGTGACTCACTCTCTTTAAGTAACAGTAATACGTACAACATTTCAGGGCAAAACAAAAATATTAATACACAGATAGCTTCTCCTTCTTCACTGTGGTGCAAGGAAGGGACAAGAATGTCATGCAAGTCTTTTTTTTTTTTTTTAAATACATTCTTCTATTGAATTAAGTGGATGATCTCCTATTGACTCCTATTAAGAAAGAGCAGGATTTATTTGTAATTTATTAATGGAAAATAGCTTCTTTTATAATAAGATTTTTTTCTAGTGTGATAGAAATACTTGGCCAACTGTGCAGCTTTTCTTTACTTGATGAGATCAAAACCAGGATGACAATGAGTGAACATTTGCCCAAGAAATTGGAGTAACCTCCAATCTATGGTAGGCAAGTGAAATAAATTTAATGTAAGAAATGAGTTTATTGTTATTCCATTGCAAACAGCCCGCATTGTTGTTCATATCCATATACTTTGTATTGCATTAATCTACATTAATTTCCATAATTTTTGTACTTGTGGATAGTGTTTATGACTAATTTGTAGATTGTGATGCTATATTGACTTAAATAGACTGTATTTTAATGCTATTATGAGCATTTTCTAGTAAAATCATTTAATTATATTGACATTTAATGCTATTACAGTGGATAATTGACTGCAGATCAAAACCATAATATATAAAAGCTACCTGGAAGGTGCACAAAATCAATTGGCTCAGCATTAAAGTTGTTCACTGTACCTCTTTTAAAAAGAGTGGAGCCTGAGGAGCCATATTCTGGTCTCTGCTCATTCAGTGATCAGATGCCTTAAAAGTGCAACCCACCTATACCCTAATAGTGCCTCTCTTTGTTGCATTTTTTTATATGACCATCTCAAACAAAAAAGACTTCAGTCTCAGAAAGAGATGGAGAGACACTGTCATTATTGTACAGAAAAAGTATCTAAAAATTATTTGCCAGCAATTGGGAATGAGTGCATTCTTATCCCATCAAATTCAGTGGGAAAGCTAGCACTGACTTAGAGCCAGAGCTTCATCCAGGACACCTTCATGGCAACAGAAAGGCATCTAGATCTCTGGAATCCTTGTTATGATTTTCTGTTCCAGCATCAATTTTTGTTCCAGTTCAAGAGTACTATTTGTTATATTTTTAATTTCCCTTGCATTATACCAAATGAAGTAGTCACAGAGGCTGAGAGATGAATTTTTACTAAGAAAACAAGTTAAGCTTGAACAGATATGTCTGGTTACTTAAAAAAGAGCAATCCATTTTCTAACCTAACCGAAGTGCAGGTGTGGTAAGCTTGGTTCTGGCTCTTTTAACTTCGGGATAATAAAAATATCTTGATCAGGGCATGAGAGGAACAGTTTATTATGCTACAGAAAAGAACATCCAGATTATTATTGACTACTGATGGATAAATCCCTCATACTGGTTTTCTTGTTTGTCAGTCTTACATATACAGAGGAATATTTTTGATTGACCTCTTCTAAGTACATGTCCCTGTTAAAGCGTGGCCAGTTTTGTTTCTCACATTTAAGTATGATTCTGCAAGATTCTGTGTTTTTTCTGATAAGGTGATATTCCTCTTATCTCAGCTTTTGAACACCAGTAGCTACAGGTTTGATATCTTGGGCTTTCCAAATTGAAAATTATATCCTGAAATACATTAACTACTGTTCTGATTTTTCTGACTTTGGGCACATGTGTGCACCCTGCAGAAAATACCCATAGTTTACAAACCTCCTGTTATGTACACCCTAAGGCACCACTCGGATCCAGTGAGGCCTGGGCTATATCTGCCTGGCTCTTCAGTGATTCTGGCAGCCATAGCAAACCAAAGAAGCACAGAAAAACTATTACCAACTTGTAAAGCAGTTAAGTGGGGAAACCAGAAGTTGTAATGATCTGGGTAACAGCTCCTCATGGGTTTTAGGAATGAGGAAAGCCAAAGGGTCGGCAGCTTACGCCAACCACCCAAGTTGGAGAACAATATGTAGTTGAGATGGAGCACATCCACAATTATCCAACATCTTGCAGAAGGCTGAGCCGGCTAAGCCAGAGGTGAAACCACTGCACATAATGGCCAGGCCACCAGCCTGGACTCAGACATGTTGAGCACCTGGAGTTGGGTTCCTCCAAATCCATGGTGTTGGTCACAAGTGGACTGGAGAGGAAGGAGCCTTGTTGGGTGTGAGGGTGTCTGTACAGAATGGAAGAGTGTCATGGCATTGAAATCTTAGGATAGAAGGCATAGTATTCACCCAGTATACTCATCCCATTTAGTAAATAAATCTTAGACTTGGCAACTAGGTAGTTCTTGCAGATACCCCACCTTAAATTTCCCTGTAATACCCACAAATATCAAAACACGACAAGTTAACCAGATACAGAAGGACCTCAGTACTCCTACCAACTTTTCTACTTTTTTTCTACTGGGAGAATTGGCACTATGAACCCTGTTATATCTTGTATGTGCAGTTTTTTTGAGACTCTTCCCTGTACTACAGAAACCCGAGAAAACTTCCCCATGCTAAAAGTCAGACACTTTTCTCTGAGCCATGAAAGGAGTCAATTGGGATCTTAATGGAAGTAGATACCAGAAGTTCAAGCAAGAATCTTAGGGCTTCCTGAATGACTATTTATTGCCCTGTGACTGCACAATGCTTCTTTTGACACTCCTATATTTGTTTTCCTTTACCCTGATTAGCAATTCTTTAAATGATTATGAATGTAAAAGCATTTGGAGCAGCTGTTATCTTCTGACCTGCTGCTTTGCTGTTTCTGTTGACCTACTCGCACGATGTCAAGTCAGAGAAGAAATTTTTAAAGAGCAGCTTCTGATGGCATCTATGAGACAGGTTGCAGTTCTTTGAAAAAGGGACCATCTATACTTGCCCTACCAAACCCTATCTACTAGAAAGGGCTGAAGATTTCACCTTCTTTGTCTACTTTTAAAAAACATATAAAAGTGTATGGTGTAAAAGTCCAGTATAATAAAAACCTTAGGGTCATTATCTATAATGCATAAGTGGGTAGGTTGCATTCCTTTTAATTTCCTCCATTGATTTTTTTTCATATTTAGCCCAGATTGGTTTTGCCAGTATGTCTTCTTTTGGTTCACCTAAGTCTGCAGTCTTCACATGAAGAGCAGATTTGGTAACTCACTTAAAACTTCTAATTTCTTGATTCAGTTATTTGCTCACAAGGTTGTTAAGGCAGGACATGCGCAAAACAGATTGCTCTCCCATTTGAGCTCTCATGGAATATGCTTTGCATGTGAAATGAATTATTTTGTTTTGATTAGAAAAAAATGCTTTCTTTTTGGATAATCTGAAGGGTTCATTCTTATATATTCTACTAAAGAAATTATTTTTAAAAGCCATTTTTTACCTCCTGCTAGTAAGTCTTCTTCCAAAGGAATGTGATTAGATTCTCATTACTCCTTAAAAGAACAAAAAAAAGGCACTTTATTTTTGAATAAAGATCTCTTTATCTTAGAAGAAAATCTTCATAAGAGGACCTTCTGTAGTGTAGAAAAATTGCTCCCATCCGTGTTCCCAAACCAGGTGCTGCAAGTACTTCTGACTGGTTTCCCCCTGTAGAAGAGCGCTTACCCACAAGCAATTTACCCACGCTGAATTGCTGAATTCAGTGAACCTTCAATAAACCTGGTTCAGTGTAAATTGGATAGAAACGTCATCAGTAAGATTTACATGAAGCTTAAAGTGTCTAGAATTCCAGGAAAGTACATGTTCAGAAATCAGAATGGATTTGATCTGAATACATCACTCTTGTTAACTTGAGTATGTGTTATGGAATCATTAGTCAAGATGTTCATGTTCAAAACATTTAGAATTTGGAGAGAATTTTCTTGACAGAGCAAATAATTGACTGATACGTACTTACACTTTTGACTGTATCTATTGTTACTGTAACCCCACTGAACTTTCAGCAAGTCTGAAAGGTAGCAAAATGTTCATTAATAATTATATTGGTACAGAAGGGAACTTTGTAAGAATTTTAAATGTTTTTATAAGTGATTCAATAATTAATTATTTTTCTAGGAGGTGATCTAATGCTTATTGTTACAGCGTTTGAGAATAAAAGAAGAAAATACAGGCCACAACAGCAATGGAATTAGTTCATTAAAGGGCAAAAATACATATTTTGTATGACTTAAATCAGGGCTTACTGCTAAAGTTAAAAATTAGACATGCACTGCACTCTGCTTTTATTCCTTACACAATCTTCTTTGCTGTATTGCTCCCAAATAAACTACAGAACAGACTCTGTCTGCGCTGGAGGACATTCTGTGAAGACAGCAAAGCTTCCCAGATGGATACCTCACAGAAAATAACTTATCCCTGTAAGACTGGGCACCAAAACACTTGGGAGGAGGCATTGTATGATTTCTGCCCTCCCTCAGGAGGAGCTTTTCTCTTGCAGACACATACTGTCCTGAAGTAGCTGGTAGGGCCTGGCTGGACTTGGCAAATGTCTGAAATTTCAGAAAGTTTTTAAGGACTGAGAGTGTATTCTTTTTTTTGGGGTTTTTTTTTTTTTTTTCCTTCCTATTCTGCTGTATGCAGAGGCCTCAATGGGATAAAAGAGGTACTGTTTTGCTAATAAAGCAGTGCCAGCCAATTTGGGTTACAGCTATGCTGAAGTTGGGGGTGGGATGGTAGGTAGATGGGCATGATGCCCATGCAAGCAGCAGCCTGCTTGCTTGGGGAGCAGCTGCGGTAGTAACATCGGCCACCCAAGTAAATACCTGAGGTCCTTTCTGGGCTTGTACAGGTCATGTTGGAGCTTACACGAACATGATTTCATTGCTGCTGAAATGTCAGTTGGAGGTGGGTTGACCCCACCTGTCCACAGTGTGTGATGTGCCCCTTGGTAGCTCATGAGGAGGTCACTAGGTCTTGCCATAGGCTCATCATTTCAGTAGAAGTAGTAAAAATTCTTTACGTTTCTGTATAAGCTGCCATGCAGATGTTTAAATATTGATTATATTAATGAGTTGTGTCAATATGGATTTTGAATGAGTACTTCAGTCTGTGCTGTTAGAGATGTTGCAGTTGAGTTCCTTTCACACTTTCACAGTGCTGTATGCACACCAAAGCCACGGCTGAGACCCCTTTTTTTGATCTCCATGCCAATCTTTCTCCTTCCATAGAGGAAAAATATTATTTTAACTGAAGAAAAAAAAAAGCAAAAGGCTGCTTCATCCCTAGATGCAGCATTTTACTTCTCTCTGATCAGCATTGGCAGCTGTTCATTTTCTGCCTGAGTGAATTCAGAAGAAGTCATTTACCTTAGAAGTGATGAATGCTATATGACACTGGCTTGTCTGTATCTTACTAGCATTTACTCTCAGCCTGACAAAACCGTTCCATTTCTTTCTGGATCTGCTAGTAATATTTCATTGAACTAATTATTTCTCATGTTTCTGAATTGGGTCAGAAAGCCAATCATCTAATAGAGACAGCAACTTTGTTTTGCCACACTCGGATGAATTCACTAGGGAAAGAATAACACAAGCAATGATGTCAGTGTTACCAGAGAAGGGGGTTTCAGATTCGAGCAGCAAGTATTACTAGACAAAAAAAGTTGTCTTCTCTGAAACAAATTAACTTTTATTGCACTGCAATTTATTCACCTACCATCTTATTTCCCTTTTGGATGTACTCCTCGGTCCATAAGGATGCATTTTTTTGCTGATGTTTTTCCTTTTGTGCTCAACAAATAGAAATTTAACACAGTAATTTTGAGAAAGAAAAATGAGGGTCACTGTTTATGTAAAAGTTAAGGAGAATACCGGTTTTCTTGCTGGTTTTAAGTGCAAATTTGCAAGGCTGAATCAAACTATTCCAACATAATTTCATTTTGATTGCTGCTTTGTGTAGTACATGTAAGACTATGTACTATAGCTGTGAGTGTTAGTTACAAAGTAGTAGAGAGCAGCATCTCTGAGAAAAGTGTTACATATAAATGGATTAAAAATGTGCGTGTTCAGTTTTATACTTAGTAATACTCTGTTAATCTGGAATGCTTTAGAAGAAGATAATACATGCAAACACTGGCTAATAAATACAGTTAATGCTGTGGAGCGAGCGCTCTTCAGTACTGCCACCGTTGTAAGGAGGAAAGTAATGTTATCAATAGCACAGAAGAGTAATAGAAGTGTAAAATATCTTGGATAAGTGTTTTGTTCTTCATCATATTTGCAGATGTTTGGTCCTAGCATCTGAACTTGAAGGATTTTAAGCAACGAAAACAGCTGTTTGTCAAGGAGGTGGGAGAACACATTACGCAGTCACTACATGAGGGGCAATTTTTAGTATAAATGGACATAACTTCACTGGTTACAGTAGATGTACATAAAATTTATTCCAGCTGAGAGTGTGCCTCTTTCTTTTTCTCCTCTGTCAAGGTATAGTGTAGCATTTAAGTGCAATGCCTTTTAGGCTCTGCAGGAAATTTAGGCTAAAAGCTGAATTTTGGAGAAGTTGCGAGCCAAAATTTTTGATTGTTCTGAACTGTAAACCACATGTGTATTTGTACCAGCAAGGGCATAATAAAGCACATGACCTGGTATGCTTCAGAATATATTTCTCTTTGAAAGGTGAAGAACAGCGTACTAATCTGATGAACAAATTTAACAGAAAGGTTCTTGCCAGGTGTTGCTCAGTCGGTTTTGAAGCAGTTGCTTCAGGAAGCTGTGTCCTCTTGGCAAAGTTTGCTGCTTATTTTAAATCAACTTCTTTTCTGGTTCCTGTCAGAAATCACTAACCTCAGGAATGAACTATTCCAGCTTTAGTTTCCATCAATATGTGCATTGTACCAGCAGAATAATGCATTTCCATAGCATCAGGCTTGCAGGCTTTTGGGGCTAACTTAACTGTAGCATAGGCTTGGGGAGGGAAAATGGGAGGCTTCCTGGTCCTCATTCCAGGCACCCATGTATAGAAATACAAGCTTCAATTTTGGCCTAGAGATTGCATTACTTCTTTTTTTTTTTTTCTTGCCTCCCCCTCCTCCCCGCTCTTAAATTTTAGCTTGTTAACCCTTCAGTGTGGGAAAAGCTAGCATTTAGAGGACTTGTTTAAAAAAAAAAAAGTCTTTCATTTAGAGGTGTATAAAAGAAAAGCCAGTATGAACATGATAACCAGGGTTCAAAAGGGGCATTTGTTATGAAAGGAATAATGCGGTAGATGAGGCTTATATATTACAGATTGTTGTGATGTGTGTCCCCATTAACAAGGGTAAAAAGACATTAAAAAGAGAAGTAGGATTTCAGTTACTTTTTCAGGGTATTTACTCCCTTTGTGAAACTGTCAGATGGCAGAAGTGGGCAAAGTGACGCATTTTTAGCATATAGGGGTTTGCAGGAGATGCAAACCGGTGAGCTGTGCTATTGATCTTGTTCCTTTTATCAGTCTGATTAATCCCAATGTAAGAACCAAGCACTCTCAGGGTTGTTGTATGCTTTCAATGATGTTTTCTCAGATATTTAGGTCTAGAAAGTATTCGGAACATGTTAGGATTGCATGGGGGCACAGTATTCACATTGCTTGTTCCTGCACAAAATATCTTGCTTGGGATGGTTAGCAGACTCAACCAGTATGCCTGGGTGTAAGTCATCTCTTTCTGGGGGATGGAAGCCATTAGAACTGAATGCAGAGGGGCAACAGTCCTGTTTTATATCCTGAATATTAATGTATTGTTTTCTATTTGGTTTTTTTATGTGTCTTAGCTTTCTCTGGGTTGGTTGGTTGGTTTGTTTGTTTCAACTCTTTCAGCACATCACACAGAGGATACTGGGAAATTGGTGTCATGTTAAAGTCACACAAAGTTATGACATCAGAGCATACCTGAAAAACTCATTATTGTCATTGTATATGCCACTGCCTTTAACTGTGCTTACGTCTTTGCTCCAAAGTAATTTGAATTTCCTTATAAATGTCACTTTAGTTTAATGTAGATAAGTTTATGCTGTTGGGTATATTGCATAATCTTGTCCATTTCAGAGCTCAAATAATTCAAAAAAGGTGTATTTGACAATATTGATCATTGAAATGACTTCCTATTAAGTTGTCTTCTTTCTAAAAGGCAGCCATTAATTATGCCTTTTTTTCTCCCTCTTAGGTTGTTATTAATTCAGAACTCATTATCCTTTTCTCCTTTTTCCTCTGAATAATCTCTCGCGAAAGGTCTTGACCAACATTAAATTAAAAAAAAAAAAAAAAAAGATTCTGAATGTAGCTACAGGCTCCCACTTGTTTACCATTTAAGAATGCTTTGAAAGAATAGATTACAACTGTAAGCCTTCTTTATAAAGCCAGTCCTCTAGTTTATTCAGTCTGTGTTTATCATACTACTGTGTTGTCCTATCTTTACCCAATGCTTTAGGGCTGGTCCTGCAGGTTGCGGCTGGAACTGCCTTGAAGACTTTTTGTGACTCTACTAGCGTGCTGCCAGTCCTAGTGCGAAGCACAGCTCTGCTTCGTGACGCTTGAGGAGCATTTGAACCCTTGGCTCTTTGGTGGGGCAGGGAGACTTAACTTAATTTTTGTTTTGGAAGACAGATCATCTGGGAATAGCTTGCCTTGGTCCTTACGATTAACAGATTTTTTTTTTTTTTTTTTTTTTTTTTTTCTTTCTTTTTTTGGCTATGCTTCTTTTCCTGTATTGTCTTCAGGCACTCAGCAAACTGCCTGGCCCTCCTGGGCATTTAATTTTTCAAGGTCTTGTGTAGATTTGTGTCTCTGACATCATGATGTAATTTCCTTCTGAGTTTGGATAATCCCCTTATAAATAACATCATCTAAATTGTTTAACTCTTCATCATCTTGATGCCCTTCATTTCTGCCTTTATCCTTTAATAGCCAGTCTATCTACAAAGGACTGATTTTCTTCCAGGCATTTCTTCTCCCAGCTGACCCAGACACACAGCCATACACCAGCCTTGATACTAAGCAATCACTTATGTTTTCTTTAATAAAATAATGAAACATTATTAATGAAAAGAACAATGAAATAAACAAGAAAGCGCTAGTATCCTGCTGCTTAGGCAGGGATGGGATCCTGACGAGATTTGGCTGCCATGAACTTGAGTCCAGTTTGCTATCTACAGCTCCCTTGAATAACATACATCCCAGAATATCATTAAGAACTCTGATCCTTCTCATCCTGTCATGCACCAGTAGACATTTTCTCATCACATCATTGACTTACACATATGTTACCCTTGCCATATTTGGTGCCTTGCCAGACTTCATGGCCGTTCTGAGCTGAATGGTCATACATAGTTGGAGTCTGGTTACAGCTGGCAAATCTGGTTATTTCTCCTCCTGTCATAGGCATCCGATTCTTGCTACGTGATACCTCTAAAAACTCAAGTCTGCTGACATCATCAAGAGTATTAGTGCCTAAGCCCTTCACAAAGCCTGTGGAAACAGTTTCTATTTGTTCTTTTGGATTATAAGTAACTTTTACCATGCTGAAGCCTACACCAGAATTTGCCTATGCGCATTTGGCCTTTTCTGTATGTCTGTAGTGGGGGAGATGGGGTTAAACACATTTTATGTATCTCGTGGTTTTTGTATGTGTGTTCTTCAGTGATCCTTCTTTGTCACTCTTGGCACACTCTCTGGCTAGCTCAATCACAGGAGCACAAGTGGAGACGCTGAAAGAGACCCTGTCACCCAAACCAGGGCAAACTCTGCCCTGTCCAGAGAGAGATCGAGAGAACATCATCTCTACCTCTTCCTCCTTTTTCTGGAGACCTCCGGACTGGAGAGAGAGCAGGAATACCCTTGGTGTGTTGTGCATTCAAACAGGAGAGCAGGCAGGTTGTGAAGTGTCTTATCCCCACTGCAACTAGAAGATACACCAGCATGAATTCTTAGGTGTTACTGGGATGAATACTGACTTACTGAAAAGGGTTTTCCTACACGCTAGTTGTCACATCATCCTTCCCCACTTGCCCAGCATTATTTCTAGCCCACAGCTTTTTTCTGTCTCTTGTTTCAATTCCTGTCTCCTTTTAAGAAACATCTGTTTGTAATCCATTCTGTAACTATCAGGCATGATTTTGATTTTTAGAGGTTTTATTGTAGCCCTAGTGATTTCTGCTCTCTTGCTTTGATCTTGCTTGTAGTTTTAGTTATGAGATTAATAAGCAGCAGCTTCCATTGCTAGAGATTTTATAGGTATTTATGGCTGCTATAGCTATACCTTCTCTGTTTAGCTCCTTTTAACCAAACTCCTGAAAGATTTAAAGGTTTAAAATTTAGCTATTTGAAATTCATCAAAGCTCCTTGTCCTTGATGATTATTGTCTATCAGTTTTTCATGCACAATTGCATACTCACGGCAATTGCGATACAATACTTCTCCCACATCATCTTATAAAGAAAATGCTACAGTTTCTACATATTGCACAAGATGATGTAATTGAGAATTGTTTTCTTTCTTTTATGCTGCAGAATTCTCATACAGAGTCAATACTTTTCTTTAAATTGCCTTCGGTATGTTCTTTAAATACCTGATTCTGGGAAAGATGACATAAGAGACATCTGATAAGGTTTATTTTTCTATGTGGAGCTTATCTGTCAACAGTATGGGCACAAGGTTTCCTGGAAAAGTTGCCGTTTGCTAAGTTAGTGGTATGTTTTCTGTAAGGTAAGGAATAAAGTCTCTTAAAACTGTCACTGAATGACAGGCTTTGCTTACTGTAGGCTGTGTGATGAACAGAAGGAGGTATTTTAGGCTGTGATTTTGAACATTGGCATGGTTGTGTGCAAGAAGCTTTCATAAGACTAGCAAGGTATTCCTTTCCCGTCTGGTATATTCATGGTTTTGTGATAATAAATAAAATGTGTGTTTTCACAATGGGAAACCATTTGAATTAAACCGTGTCTAAATATTTGCAGATGTCAAAATGCATTTTTGAGACCTTGAATGAAAATTGCATCAAGAAATATTTGTATATACAAGATAGTGGCTGAGTGTTTAACTTTGGCTATGAACTTAAAACTGACCAATTGTTGCCCTCTGTAGCTTAGATTGAAAGCTGAAATATTTTTTTTAAATTCACTCATATACTCAGGTTCCTATACTGTGTGAAATAACTGAAGCATTTGCATTTAAATAATCAGTAGTTCCCTCTTGTTAGAAGCTCTAGAAACAGTATCTGAAAATGACAGAAAAGAAGAAATGAAAACTTTAAATACTCTAGTAAGCAAAACCTATGTGCCCAGCTATGCTTACCACTTGTGGCCTGTAAAACAAATAATATCTTGCAAAGATTTGATTTGGTATGTGCAAGTTATCTAGTAGCTGCTCTGCATTATGCTGATCTAAGCTTGGGTTAGAAACACAGCGCTTGTCCTAATCGAATCTCTGTACTAGTTCTGTTCTTGAGTTGGTCAACTGCAGACGGGGAGAAAGGCGAAAGGCTTTGAAGCCGATGATGCCTGTTTAATTACCTTAAGATTCATTGCTTTCCCTCTTCTTAGCTTAATTAAGGAAATCATGAAATCTGTTTGACAACTGTACTCTAAAAGTCATCAGTTTGTTACTCGTCTATTTGATAAATGGGCAGGTAGAGGATAATTAGTTTCAGTCCTTTTGCTAATTCTCAGAAATGAAAGAAGGAAGATAGAGGTTATTTAGAAAGATGTTTTAGAGTCTCTCTTCTCCACAAATTGTGGTAGTAATAGAGAAACTGCATAAAATGGAATTTGAAAGGTTCAACCAACCACCCAGCTCAAAAGAAAATCCCCACAACCTAACAACCCATCTGAATTTCCCACACTTTTGCTGTCCATGAGACATCAGAATATTTTTACAGCCTGAGGACTTTGGCTCCTCTAGCATGTTAGCAAAGAGCCATTGAATGAGGTCTGGAGATGAGCAAAACCACAGTTTTCCAATATTTGATTTTTATTGTTAGTTGGCACGAGGATGTTGCCTTAGTATGATTATTATATGCACATGGTACTAAATGTCACTATGAGGTGTTTAATATTTAGATTAATGATTGAAGAAAGTCAGGGAGCCAAATCAAACAATTTCCTTTCAAAGTGTTACTGTGACATCAAGATTAAAATCCAACTTGTGCCTCGTTAACGAGGAGGTGATTCCTATGAGAGCTTCCTGATAGCCAGGCACTCTGCAATACTTTTCAAGATGCAAGATGGTGCTAGATCATGAACCACGGAAGTAAAAATACACAAGGCATGCACTGATGTTACTTTTCATACTTACGTGCATGCTTTTGCTACAGTGAAGTAATATTGGACTAAACAAAGCAAATTGACAGGCGATCTATAGTAAACTACTTACTGTGATCGTTGAACCTATCATTTCCTCATGGAAGTCTCTATGAATGGTTTAAGGGTAAATATATTAGTAGGTGGGGAACAACATGGAGGATTTAAAGTCATTGTGACCTTAAATATCTAAACAAGTAGCAGCAATTTAGTATACTGTAAAAGATAAGCAGGATTAGAAAACTTTAAAATCTATAAATGTTCACATTTGGATTTTGCAGCCCTTGTCTGTAGTCTGGGTACAGAGTGTTAGGCTTGTGCAAGATGAATGGGCAGGTTGTTTCTTATTGTCATTAATTGATAAATGATAATAAATATTGTATCAACTGCCAGAGTCCTGCTTATTTTTGTATCTGATCTTGCTGAATAAATATTTTATTAAGAAATATTTAGAAAAATGACCTTGTCCCATTTTTACTCTGCTGGATTGGCTGTTCACCATTTACTTACTGTGGTGGTGTGGGTCAGCTAGGTTATGTAGCTTTTAATGAGTTAATCCAGTCTGGTGTTTTACAAGTCGTTGCTAATTTTGTAGTCATAAACATAT
>VYZV01023838.1:200-51275 GCA_013401275.1 Pandion haliaetus
TGACAAGATCTGGAAACTTCGGCCACCTCTGTACTGATTGGATAACACTCATGTGATGGCATGATTCAGGGCTTTAAATAAGCATAGAAGTAACCTCTTAACCTCAGAAAACTCATAAAAAGCGATTCTCAAGCCAGCATGAGATCTGGTTCAAGCCAAATCACAGAAAAATTGCTGTTTGATGACCACAATATAGTCAATTCTAATAACATTATAAGAGAGAAAACACTTCAGAATTCCACCACAGGAATATGAAAGTTTATAAAGAAAATTAGAGAAAAATGGAAATCATAGTTAAAAGAAAAGTCAAAGAGCAGCTACACGAGTAGGGTGATTGCATGCAGCAGAGAGGCTATTCAAAAGTATTACATAAAGGTTCTCTCTTCACAGACACCTGACAGAAAAAGACTCTGAAAGCAGCAATAAGGAGAAAGACTGTGTAGTTAAACATCTGAGTAAGGACTGCTATTAGAAATAAAAAGACTTTTCGAAATGTGGAAGATAGGGCCAGATGGAGAACACAGAAAAAGGAATTAATTCTGCCAAGTTACGAGTTAAAGCATATTAAAAATCTTTTCCTCATTCGCATGAAGTACAACTTGCTATAGGTATAAAGACTACTAATAAAAACTTTTTCAAAGTACTGGAAGCCAGAAGCCTGCCAGAAAGCTTCTGAAACCAACAGATCATAAAGATATAAACACTTAAGAAGATAAGCCCATTTCAGAAAAGCTAACAAATTCTTTCCATTTGTGTGCAGTACAGAGGAGGTCAGGCAGGTTCACCCACTAAGCCAGTCTGCCCGAAGAACGAGTGTAAGGAACTGCCTCAAATCAAAGTGTTAAAGAGGCAGCTTTTTCCCAGCTCTAAAATGAACAGCCATAAATTGCCAAGACCAGAGATTATTTACCCAGGAGTTCTAAGGGAACTCTAATACAAAATTTTGCCGAGCTACTACAGTGCATAACTTGTCACATAAATCTCCCCCACTTGCAGGGGAGTGCAATGGGCAAATGTCTCTCAAATCTTGTAAAATGTCTCAAGGGTGTTCTTGCAAATAAGCAGAAATTAAATTCCTTGGTCTGTTATGTACACTAGTGAAATGTATAGTACAGGTCAGAATCAATAGATACTTGGATAAATGTGATTTAATGAGGAAGAGTCAATGAACTTTCCAAACACAAAGTGATGCCTAGTAAATCTTTCAGAATGTTTTGAAGAATTTGTCAGTGTATTAATAAACGTAACCCACAGTGTATGGTGAACTAGGATTTTCCTCCAAAGATGCTTAGATTTCTGAATGGCTTTGACAGCCACTACCTTTCTGTGGGTTCTCTGACTTTGCTATAGGATAAAAGCAGCGTCTTTCAAGAATTAGTAAGCTGTTAAATGACAGAAACAAAGATTTAGTTTTCAGATTGAAAGAAGTTATAAGAGGGTTCCTCCAAGAATCTGTACTGGGACCTGTGCTACTCAGCATTCTCTTAAACAATCTGAAGAGGTGAAATGGGGAGAGAAACAGAGCAAGACAGTTTGCTGATCATTAAAAGAAATCCTCATTCTGGATACTTAAAACCTAAGTCTAACTATGAAAGGACACAAGTTTCCCAATGTTAGCTAATTAGGTCATTAAATGGAAAATAGAATTTATTGTCAATAAAAAGAAAGTAATGCACATGGGGAAAAGCAACCTTAACTGTTCCTGTGCAGTTATGATCTGTTTTTGCTGTTAGTATTCACATACGTTATCCAAATTTTGCTGCAGGTAACACCTAAATTAGCAGACAGATTGTCAGAAAGTAGCTAAAATACCCAATCAAGCGTTAGAAATTTTTTTTTATATGAAGACATAGAAAATGTGTTCTATTCAAAACTCACTGTTCACGTTGCACATTTAATTCAGTATTCTTTCCTTTTTACTCTCTGCCATGTCAAAAAAGGAGACAGAAGAATTGGAAAAGGAATTGGAGAGCGTTTCAAGTGAAGGCTCACCGATATACATGTTGAGGGAGGTTGGGGTTTTTTGTTGTTGTTTAGGGGTTTGGATTTTTTGATGGTGGTGGTTTGGTGTTTTAACTACTACTTCCACAGACATTTATTCCCTCCAGTCATCAGAGGATACCAGGGAAGGGAGACTGGTTCTGGTTCTTCATGGCAGTTCCTATGCCCTGCTTTTCATTTTCTGGATCACGCACACAGGTATGGCTGCATCCACAGTCTTGGTTTGGCCAAATACTTCTTGCAGGTGAGTTGGGGGTTGTCAAGAAAGGAATTCCTCCTTTTTCCTTTTATTAATTCATTTTTGTTATTTATCAGATTATTATGTTAAGGGTGACCAAGCAAACCAAAATATGAGCTTGAGTACAAGGCCTCTCTCACTCAAGGTACTTTCGAGCAAATAAATATCTTGTCTACTATGAGATTAATAGACTCCACTTGCAGTGCATTTAAGTAGGTACTCACTGCTCTGATATAATCTGGTAATCTGATTATTAAAAAAAGGTAAAGGATTAATTCTTTCATCATGTATTAAAAGTTTGTACAGGTTGTTCTTTTCACCATACCAAAATGTTGCTTACAACTAGGGCAGGCAGCCAGTCCGCAGCATTGTGAAAACATCTTTTAACATCTTTCTGATCTTTCTGCAGTGGCTGCACTGTTGACTTCACTGGGACTCACAGATTTTTTTTGCAAGGGGAGGGGGGGCAGATGTCTTTGTATATAACGAAAGATTTTCTGAGAGGTCCTCAGCAATGTCAAAGCCAGTGCATTTCAAAGGTTACCATATTTTATACACAAACTGCAACTCATAAAGCACAGAGCCAAAAGCAGTTACCATCATCTCTGTGGTAGCAGTTACCACCATCTCCAAACAAACCAACTCCTGGAGCATTTTGGCATAAACAAACAGAGCAGTGCAAGACACTAGCCAAAAAATCTTGGAAATCACAAGAGCACTGCCCACAAAAGCTCTAGTTCCCTGAACAAGCTCAGCATTTCTAATTCACAAGCATCTTTGGATGAGGAACAAACAAAAAAATCTCAAGTAGGGGAAAGGGAAAACAGCCTTAATTTTGGAAAGCCATAGCAGTACAGCAGATACATAGCTAGCTTGCGCTTTCCTCAAATATCTTGGCAGCAGGCTTTCTAGCTGTCTGCAAGCAACTACCCAAGCCACATCACATCACAACCTCACTAAATCCTGCTTAGCAAAGTACCAATCCATGCAATTCTTCTCAGCCTCAAGACAGCTGTTTGACCACACCACCAAACATAGCTGAGAAAAACCAGGTTTATGGTCCTCGGAGACAATTACAGCTTCAGTTCTGCTCTATGAGCTCTTTCATACTGGAGCCAGAAGCACTCAGAAATTTGAGCAAAACCTCAAGTGCTTGGAGCCAACTCCTTTCTTCTCTCAGTAAACCCCCATCTCAGCTGAGTGACACTCTGAGTGACAGTCCCTCTTCATATGAAGTTCTGTAAAGCATCACTTTTCCACGGCACCAATAGGGTGACTCAAAATACACCAGAGCTTCCCAAGAAAATCCTTTTGCCAGGCTGCATTTTGATTTAATCTGCAAATACTAATATAACGAAGGTACAGTAACACAGAATACATCCAGATTAGCTCCCTCCCCCTGCACACCAAAAACAAGAGCGAGAGAGATGGCAAGTACGAGTCTTATTGCTAAAATACACCTCAGAGCACTGAAAGACATGATGATTGGGATATAAAAGTCAGAAAATATTTGAAATATGAACCTTTGTTTTCAGCTATCTCATCAAGGGCACACAGGATGGATTGGGAGAGAGTAACACACGAGGATGGGCTTTTTGCTGGGAAGCTTTTGTTCACTTTTCATGCAATCCCTAGATCTGGAGGACTAAAAATGGCCTTTTGCCAGCTCTTTTGCACAGTTGTGTTTAACTACTGCCCAAACGTGATTACAGCCAACTGTCTTGCACCACCATGCTTACCTGCTGGCAAAGCATGATTACAGTTCAGCCACCTCTCACATCCTTTGGAGAGGTACTTGCTCCCCCTTTCACCTAGCCAAATGCAGGAGGGAGAGCTGTGAAGCAGCAGCAGCAATAACCCAGGGGCCACAGCTCTTGAATTTAAGACACAAATATAAAATGGGAGTGACTAACAAAGGAGACCAATATCTTTTCCCTTTACCTTTCATCGTGCAGCTAGGAAGATGGACACAAAGAAGACAAAGCTGTCCGTTTTCCCTCAAGGCACACTTTGTATGCAGATTGTGTCTCAGGGTACAGCAGAAGTTTCAGGCCATAAATACACCTCATTAGGGAAAACAACCTGCAATTTAGATATCTTCTTAAATAAGGATTATTCTTTACAAAACCCTGTCAAATAACCAGTGAGGAAATATCTCTTAGAGATGCTGTATAAACAAAACCTACACAAAGTAAAAACTTTTAAAGTTTGTTTTGCTTCCAAAAGAAAACCCTGCTTTGCTTGATTCATTTCCCCTGAAGCTCCAAACCCATGATATTTATAATTTCAGTTAGAAACCAGCAAGTAGAGCCTTTCACTGCTAAGTCAGTTAATTTCTGTGGTGGGTGGTACAGTCAGGCTTCCCTAGCTTATATCTGCCCAGAGTTTCCACCGCCTCCCACCTGAGAGGGAGGCACAGCACATACAGCTTAGCCTGCCCATTCTGGCTCAAGACCCCAACCACAGAATTGGCCCTTTGCAGGAGGAACAGCATAGCTTCTGAAGGCACAGTCACATACTGAGCTAGTCCACACAGGCAATCAAAAAGATATTCTCTTCCTGTTGGCTAATATTCTTTAGAAATTTGGGGTATTTGCCCAGGGGAACTTCAGAAAGAACAGCAGTAGTACAGATTTCCTCAGCCCAACTCCAACCAAAGTATCAAAGACTACCTGGGAAGGCTGCCACCAGCCTGGAAAGGCAGCACAACTACCACACTCATTAAAACTCCTGCTCGTTATCTTAGCTGCGTTCCCATCAGCATCATGCTGAGCATTCAAATGTATAGTAAATTAAAACCGTGTATTGGATTCTGTTCACAAAGACCGAAGAACCAATTACTCATCTGTTTTTGATTTCCACAGCTGTTTACCAAGTTTCTAACCAGAGCACAGATGAATTTTAAGGTACCAACTTAAACATTTTCCATATGGTATCCAACTACACAGCTTGGATTCTTTTAGTTTGAAGCTGGAATATTTGAAGATTATTAGGGCTTTTTAGGAATAGCACATAGGAAATAAAAGCTAATGTCCTCAAAAGTCAGGGACAAAAAGCAGTCTAATTAGTCACCTGCCTCAACAAATCTGCATAACTAATTATCACTAGTGTGCAAGAAAGCATTAAAAGTAATTGACTCTCAGAAGTCCCCACTGTGCTGCATGCTGCTATCATATATAAAAAACACCATTACTGTATGAAGAACACAAAATCCCTGTGATCACCCATGCTTTGCTCAAACCACCTTTTTTGCTGAAGTTTTCCATTTTTGGATATTGAAGCAGAACTTTTTCTGGAAAGTCTGAGAAAACTTTTTGGCTGTTTCAGAAACATGTGGGAATTAAATTCCCCTATTTNACACCACCACCCACACAAAAAAACCCAACCCTCAAACAGCCACCACTAAAACAAAAAAACCCACACTCAACCGCCCACAAAAATACCCCTTTTAAATTACGCTGGATATAACAGCAGCATCATAAACAACTGAAATATCTTGCATAACCTTCAGTTAATAGTTTAATTTTATTAAGACAGAAAATAAGCTTTTGGCATGTTTGTTGTGCTGGGCCTCACTCCTAGGATATATGTCTCAGATAATCTATAATTTCGGGATAAGTAAATTGAAAAAAAATCAGCTGGCAGCATACTCTCTCTTAAAAAGGTACGTTACTGCAGTAAGCAAGCATGCTGCAGGAGTAAACTGAGAAGCAAACAGGTTGGCTGTGCAGCTACTGGAATAAGGGAAATTCCACCAGGCTTGGTCTATTTTATCACACTGTATTAAGAAACCAAGAGGTGAGATGAACTGAACCTGATGTGCGATGAGACTGGCAGAGGACACTGAAAATCTCTTGCAGGAAATAAGAAAATTGCTTTTACGCTCTTGTCTTTATATAAGTCCACAGGGGCCAGACTTTCACAGGGGAGAAATCTGGAGGAGGACAGAGGCTTCCTTGGAATATACTAAGGAGATTCCCCAGCAACACTGCACATACAGGGTCAGGTCAAAGATCCATCTAATCTGCTGATTTTCCCCCACACCAGCTGGGATGCCTAGAGAAAGTAGCACAAGTATACAATAATATTTCCCTAGTGTATCCTCCCAGCTCTGAACTTCCTCAACCAGAGACTGTATCTATTCTTCAGGAGCCCTTCATGGATTTTTTTCTTCCATTGATTTGTGTAATCATGGTTTGAATCATTTGGCTTTCAAAACATCCTGTGGCAAGGCATGCCATCATTTAATTAAGTTTCTATGGAAAAAGTAAGGGGTTTTTTTTGTTTGTTTTAAACTTGTCAGCTGATTATTTCATTACATACTTATAGCCCTTGTGGCATGAGAAATATTGAACATGCCTTCACTAGTCACCTTTTCCATATCTCCTCTGATTTTATAAACTGCTATAATCTGCCTTTCCCACCGTCTCACTCGCATCATACCTTCTGAGTTTAAGAATTGCATGTCACCACTTCCTACATCTTCACATAAACTTCTGAACACTAAGAGAGGACCAAAACCCCACAGACTAGCAAGACAAGAACAAACTATGAAGTTAGTTGGCATGATGATGCTTTCTTTTTTATTTTCCTAGTATTTTTCCTAATTTTATTTTTGCCTTTTTTATTACTGCCAACCACTCCACCGTGGAAAACTAATGCTTTGCTCTCAACTCAATCTTGGTGAGGAATTTCAAGTGTGTGTTTTAGGGCTCTTTGGTTGGATGGTTTTGTATTGTTTTTTGTTTGGTTGGTTTTTTAAGAAGTTCTAGTACTCTAACATAAGTCAGACTGAGGCTTAGCCACTGAACTATTGGGACCTTACAAAAATACGATAGATGGGAGGCATGGCTTCTTTCTGTAAATGCTGTGTGAACCTCTCCTCTTCAGCATATCCATATGTCTACCAATTCTAGTATTTGTTATAATTGCCTAGTAGTTTTCTCCTGTAGGAAGTCATGCTTACCCATCTTAAGCTTCCCAGATCCCCTTAAGAACTGGCATCCATTTGCTATCTGCTATTCCTTTGGTACCAAGGCAAATTTAAGTCATATTACCCACTACAGTTAACAGCTCAGTAATTTCATGTTTGAATTCCTTCAAAACACCTGGGTTATACCATTTGGCCTTGACAATTTGTCACTACTCATTTTTATGTATTTGTTCCAAAAACCTCTACTGACATCACAATTTGAAAGCATCACAAAACCTCTGTGAAAAATAGTTCAAGTCAGTTAGACCATATCACACCAGCTCACACACAAAAAGAAAGAGGAGAAATCGTCCCACAGAAAAGGATACGCAGAGAGGACTTGGAGCCATCTTGATGTATTATGTAATGAAAAGACAACATTAACCTTAGAAGTTTAAATGCCAAATTTGGAAAGAGTCAAATATCTTTCCCTTCACCCACACAAGTAGTAACGCTGACACCATTTACAACTCACCAGAGGAAGTTTCCAAGCTGGCTAGTAAAATTTTTGCTAATCCTACGTGCTGTAAGAGTTTGAAGAGTAAATATTACTTTTAGCTATAAGCAATACCTAGTAGGATCACATTACTTGTGGCAAGGGAAAGTACAGAACATCAAGATTGGATGCAACTTTCCAAAAGGTAAGCAAACAAACTGGTTTGTCCTCAGAGGTGTTTTTTTTTGTTTGTTTTTTAAAAGGTTGCTAAACTTAAACGGTATGTTACCTAAAACAATGTGGCAAAGCCAAAGACCACACATTTTCAGGTCTAAGTTTGTGTTGTAATATAAATGTCTTGTAACATGAAAGCAATGTTTCTTAAGGTTATATAATGAAGGTTATTTCAGATAGGGAAAAAAAAATAGCTCTGTTCCCACAGGCATCCTTCTTTTCCTCATACCCCATTCTTTCCACCTCTCCCTATTTTCCATTTAAGTTCTTTCTGCCTACAAACACATCTCAAGATTGTTTCTTTTGCCTAGTCATGGGGTTTAGGTAGAGAGAACCAGCACAACCAGAGCAATGACTACGCTTATTGCAGTTTTAATTAATGGAATAGTTCCTGGTAGAGCTCCTGTTTTCCCAACAGATCCTCCAGTTTAACACTCCAATTTAGTGTTGTTGCTGCCATTTAACTGATGTTTTAGTCACTCTAGTAGCTATCATGCCCCTCCTGGACAGGCATGGCCCTTAGCTCTGTCTTTGTGTGAGACTAAGAAAAAGACCTAATGAGGGCAATCTAGCTAACAGATAATAGTTAAGTATCTAGAAGCAAAAAGCGCAATGGGGTTTATCTCTTAACCTACATATTTGTTCTCCAAATGTCATAGTACCCCTGCATGAAGCAAAACCACTTTCAAGCACTGCCCCTCTGCCTGATCCCATGACCAGTGATGCCTAGTCCTCAGAGGAAGGCGACTGCCAGGAAGGGCAGGGAAGAATGAGTTGCCAGCACTGAATAATCCCTTCTTAATATATCACCTTAAGAATCACAAGTAGATCTGTGCAAGAAAAACAGAACAAGTAAAACAAAAAACACACACACAAACAAATGCCAAAACCATCTCCACACACAGAAAACTGTGTAATTTCACTGAATCTAAAAGTCTTAATCCTTAGCAAAAATAACTTTTCACTAAGGTGAAATGACATTTGTTTGCCCAGAGGGGAGGTTGGGAAAAGGGAGGATTTCACATCCTCTGACTTATTTTGTCAGGTTGAATTTGATCTTACCCACATCACCAATTCAGACAGTGAACACCGAGAGCTCCAAGGGAAAGGGAGCCACACAGTTCATGAGAAGAAAAAGGATTTTTAAACATGAATATCACTGAATATCCTATCAGACATGTACATATGCTAAAGTTATTTACCATCCTCAGCCTGATGTAGCTTCTTCTGAATTGCTGCTGCTTAAAAAGCACTATCTCCTCCCCTAGTTCATACACTGTCATTGTCTTCCCTGGTGGGTTTCTAAAACCTAGAGCCCCAAATAAACTGCTTCATATAAGGGTTCACAAAACCCAGAGCTAAAGCTATAGCAACTCAACACTAACCAACATCCCACTCCCAAACAGAATCCATCTCCTCTATCAGAAGGGCTGTAAAAGACAACAGCCAGGGAGTACAGAGTGCAACAAACCAACAAGACTTACTCCTCCTTGTTGCACTCACGTACCAGGCCTGGTGAGCAGAAGGCTCAAGTTTGGCTCTACAAGCATTATGACAACCTGAAGAGCTGCCATCTTACAGCTCTACAGGGACTAGCTGGCAGTGAATAGGTGATCAGGCCATTGTTTCAGCAACGTGCGTTCCCATGACATGCACAAACACACTTCTCTATCCCTCCCTTGAGAAATCAGCAGTCAGGCCAGGAACTGAGTGAGCATGGGAAAACCAAAAGTCTGTTTCTATCCCAACCTGGAGATAAAAGCATCATCCAGCTTCTTGCATTAGCACTAAGACTCAGACCTTCAAACATGTTAGTATGCTTAATTCCTGTTAAATTCCTTATAGGTTAGGCATTTAAATAGCTACAATCAAGTCTTGATTGACTTAAGTGATCTATAGGTTTTTGTTAGACATTTAATCAAGTCCCTGAGTCATTATACAATAGAATAAAGAAAAACATATTTACAGAGACAGTTCAATTTTAAAAGGCAGCAGGAACTAGCAATCCTGAAAGCAGCATCCATGCCAATGAAATAAGGCAGCAGTGTCTCTGCACCTAGTAACACACTCTTCCACACTGAAAGATAAAGCTACTGGGCTTTTTTAGTTATTTTTGCTCAGACTTTCTCCTCAGCTAAGAAAAAGTCAGATAAGCATAAATTACAAGAATCTTTAAATTATAGCCATAAAATACACCAGAAGTGCAGCTTTGTCACAGGACAAACAAATCGCATCACATAGGTTGGCAGGATATAAAGTCTGTATACGCATAGTCCACCGTGTGACTGCATGATTAGGCCACATGGGTCATTATTAAAAATAAAATGAACTGAAGGATTTTGCATAGTCAGAGAAGAAGTGATAGAAGTGTAAGGAGCTTTAACAGACTGGAATTCAAATTTAGAATGCTTTGGGATTGAACCAGACTTTTAAGATTAGAACTACATTTTTAAGACTTGATAAGACTGAAGAAAATGCATGTTAGTGTTCCCCATCACAGGAGAAAGCAAAGCACTGGGAAACCAAAAAAGAGTTGCTCTCTCAACATTATCCTTATATTTCACAGGTCTGGGCTCTCAATAGCACTTATTTATAGAGAATACTAGAGACATCTTAAGAGGGCATGGGGCATCCACAGTCATATACCTGACAAGTCAGAAAGGTCTTTTTCACTGTGTGTGCAGTGAGCCTGATTGCTCTCCACAAGCACTGAATGTCTAAAGAGCCTGCTTCACTACTCATGCGCAGTGACCCCATCCCACAAGAACAGGGAAACTTGGTCTTTGTCAGATGCATGTTAACAATCAGAGCCACTCTTGTCAGGCCCAGCAAATTGAATTCTTCAGGACTGCTGCACATGAGTAGAGCAATTTCACAAACACTGACTTTGGGGCAATTTTAGAAGTACTAAACCAGTACACCAGGGACCTATAGCATAAGCCTTAAGTTACAATTAGTGAATACCACTTTGAGTAGCCCTTCCACAGTTCTGCCTTGTGCTTACACAGTGCACAGTCGGTGCATCCTGGTTGTTTGGCACCGTTTATACCCACAGAACAATAAACTGTTGGAGTTATCCAGAGCTTGGAGAGGTCATGGCCACCTAAATTCAGCCCCTTTGCTTATCCGAGAGCCTTCCCAGAGGACCACACAGAACCTCTCTCAGCATGCCATGGTTTGCAGTGGTGCCAGGACTCACCAAGCGCTTGGCAAACAGACCCAGACCACGACCACATGGAAGCTGTGACAGAGGGCAGATTTTAGCAGTACTTATTGCTATGGTAGTCTGAGCAAACCAAGATCTTCTAAAAATAACCTGACCAGCAATTCCAGCCTTTGTGGAGGCAGAGCTTCTTAAATTCTGTCCTAAAGCAGACCTACAATTATTTCAGTCACACTGAGAGCAATAAGCTTCAGCTACTCCTTATGACTTGCATCTCTAGGAACTGACCTATTTCTCAATATGGCACATCACAAGGAACCACATCCCTTTTTGGAAAAAAGGGACCAAAAAGGAACTTAAGAGTTTAACAATCTTCATAATATAGACAAGCTAATAATCAGTTCTTAACTCAGACAGTACTCTTCCCATCTCTAAAACTCTTTATCTAAACAACCTTTATCTACAGGCCCACCAGTGGGCTAAACTCTAGCAGAGTCACAGAGTACCTGTATCCTGGTTTCAGCTGGGATAGGGTTAATTTTCTTTCTAGTAGCTGGTATAGTGTTATATTTTGGATTTAGTATGAGAATAATGTTGATAACACACTGATGTTTTCAGTTGTTGCTAAGTAATGTTTAGTCTAAAGTCAAGGATTTTTCAGCCTCTCATGCCCAGCCAGCAAGAAGGCTGGAGGGGCACAAGGAGTTGGGAGGGGACACAACCAGGGCAGCTAACCCAAAGTGGCCAAAGGGGTATTCCAGACCATGTGATGTCATGCCCAATACATAAACTGGGGGGAGCTTGCCAGGGGGTGGGGGCATGAGGAATCACTACTCAGGAACTAACTGGTCATTGGTCAGCGAGTGGTGAGCAATTGCACTGTGCATCACTTGTTTTATATATTCCAATTCTTTTATTATTGTCATTTTGTTATTGTTATTATCATTATTATTTTCTTCCTTTCTGTTCTATTAAACCATTCTTACCCCAACCCATGAGTTTCGCTTTTTTTCTTTCCTGATTCTCTCCCCATCCCACTGGGTGGGGGGGAAGTGCATGAGTAGCTGCGTGGTGCTTAGCTGCTGGCCAGGGTTAAATCACAACAACCTGCTATCACTACAAGCGTGACTAACTTTTTTCTCCCCATGACCTCTTTTTTTGTTATATCTGCATTTCTGTATACCTGCAAAAGGTCAAACTGAAAGTCATGGCTTGCTCACATGAGCATTCATTTGTAAAGCCAGTAACAGCTTGAGAGACGCTGGCTCATGCACAGCAATGCTTGGAGGAGCTACTTTCTTCTAATGGAGATACAATTCTACTGCCTCACACGTGCTGAGCCTTCAGCATTTTTGAGAGTGACTCAAAAGGTCATCATTCTGTGTTTCCATGCATATCAGCTCAAGAATTTCAGCCACCCAGTTCTGCTCAACTTAACAGTAACACATGAAGAGTAAATATTTCCTTCTACTTTTACAGAATAGAAAGATGCAAACTGCACTAGAGGAGACTAATCCCTTTGTAGTCTAAGTGTAATACCATAATGTGATTATCCAAGAAATTTCAGTGAATTACATCAGCAACATATCTTGGTCCGTTATTGTAAATATTTTAATACGCTTTTTCTATGTAAGTAGTTTCCCCCACGCCCCCAGATAGGTCTGTAAAGCTTAGGAAGATGACAATGTCTATTACTTGATAGACCAGAAGAGCCATATAGCACAGTATCTCCAAGAATACCCTACAATGGATGCATACAGAAGAGAATAAAAGCAAGGGAAGCACAGAATAATACTTGCCCAGAATAGTCCCTCAGCATTCTTCTATTTGTTGCTCAGCACCTTTCTCAGCCAGAGACCACAGTGGTCAGCTAATAACTTCTAACCATAATAAAAATCCAATTACAAGAAAAAAAAAAAAGGGGGGGAATGTGACTCTACCAAAGTGGGATTTCAGCTGTGATTATGGTTCCCTCAAAACTATGCAGTGCCTGAAAATGTGAGGAAAACTATGAATACAAGTCAGGAAGAGCACCAGGACCTGCGTAGCACCTGGCCTCTGTGAGAGGCAGTAGTTCCCCAGAGTGCAAAGTCTTGATGGCATCTCCTACTTCAGATGGGCAAAATGCCAGCCAGGGCTGTGCTGCCATTACACAGTGAAAGCAACAGGGAACAGGGAGGTTACAACAGCAGCAGCCAATTTTACTAAATCATCTCTAGCACACCTTGATGCCAGCTTATACCTGTGTGAAGCAGCAGCTCTCCTATCTGTAGGGACTCAGGGGAAATGTGGTGGCACTGTGCTCGCCCACATCAGCAAGGGTAGTACAGCGTATTCCTTTTACCTCCACATACTGCTCCAGTGCTATGGCAACATGAACCACAAATAAAAAGCAAGACAATATGAACTTTGAGCAGAATTTGCCATTTTCATAACTTCTGATGAAAAACAGCTTTGGGAAATTTTTTGTGAATTTCCACATTTCCTTGAGCCTTTTTTGCCAGTAATTCAATAGTACCTGAGACTTGGTCTCTGCCTATGCATTGCTTTTCACAGGCAGATCCCCAGGTACTAATTATGCTTTGACAGTTTTTTCCAGGGAACTTTTCATATATCTTTTATAAAAACAGTGCCCAAAGGCCAATCCACTGATGATGACTATTCTTTGCAATTTCTCCCTCCAGTTCCAGCTGGTGGCTGCTGCCCTGAGACAGCAAGGAACAAAAAAGCCTGGGAAGGAAAACAACAGGAAGTACCCATTAACATGCCCCATAGCTTCCAAGGAAGAGATACTTGAAAATAAAGCTATACATTCTTTCTACCTTCAGTTTGCCATGTCTTGGTGCCTCTGCTCATTGTGTTCCAGAAGACTTTTGCTTCCCTCCCAAATGCAGCATGTACTAGAGGCTCAAGAAATTTGCGCTATTCTCACAGACATTGATGTTCCATATGAAACATCAGAACAAAGCACCACCTTGGGTCTCAGATCACCCTTCAGCTTTTTGATGTAACCTTCCCTGCCATCACAGGTTTTGTTCTTGCACCATATGACCATACACACATATAGATGAGTGCGCACACATATATATGCAAACACATATAAGCCAAATCTACTGACAAACCTGAAATCCAACTGTAACACCTTTCACTGACTTTTTCTACTTGGAACATTTAATGTCTTTTTAAAGACTAGTGAAATATTTATCCACAAAGCTTCTGTCCAGGTTTACTGACGATAGCAGGGACTGTCAGTGAAAGGGAACTCCTGTCAGTGAGTTTACATGTCTTTCTAGCTTTCCAGGAAAAAAAAACACAAACAAACAAAGAATCACCAAAAAACCCACTAAGGTTTATCTTAGATTTCTGGAAGCTGGACTTAACCTAGTGCAGTTGTGGCAGCAAGGTTATTGTGCCTGTGTTGTTATCTGCAAGTTTGCCTCCTGCTCCCTCTTTCCCTGCACTTCACTACTCAACCAAAACAAGCCTCAGAGCTTTGAGTTGCACCACCATCAGACATTCTGGCCAAATCAAGGACAGAAGCAGTGAGCCACAAAGCTCAAAAGCATGAGCTCTTCCTGCTAAGACACCAGGCTCTCAAGCAAATGCATCCCATATGCACACATCCTCTGTGAACTGGGCACAGCTGGGGATACACACCACATAACACTCCCACACACTGGTCCGGAGGTCACTCAGCAAATATGTGGGACAAATGACTGAACACAACATTTGATTGTGGTGAGTCACGCTAGAGTTTTCAAACCACGGGTTTGTAGCACAAAGAACACATTGCCATACAAACCTCTAGAAACTTCCCAGCCACCCCAGACAAACCAGCAACAGAATCCAAGTTCCATGATCTCCTAGGCTTGACCGGCCCTAAACAAGCTACCAGGGTGACCCCTTCCACCCCCTCTAAGCAGCCCATGAGTTGGAAGGCGCATTTTCCCAATGTGTCACAGGCATCTACAAACATCCCTAAAGCTGAGCGGGACCGGAAAGGTCTTGTGCCACAGAGATAGGTTGTTACCTGCTAAGATACCACAATATACCTCACCACACTAAGAAATTCCTCCATCACACTAAGAAATTCCTCCATCAGAAGAGCCTGACTGCTTTCTTACTGCAACAGAGCATTCCAGCCCACATAAGATAAAAAATAATTGCAAACAGAGGATACAAGAAAGAATAAAAAACATACCTTCCAGCCACAGAAGCAGTAACACCTTCCTCCCTCCTATCTTCTGAGAGCAAACATGAGAGCTGTGGGAGAAGATCTCAGTGTCCTGAGGGCCCTAATAAGCCTTAATTGCCCTGACCAGCCTCACCTGGGACCTCACCCACACCTGCATCCATGGCTTAGGAACTCCCTTGCTGCCTAAGTTGGGGCCATCAGTCCCTTACCACACCACAGGGACAAGCCCCTACAGTTGGCCCAGGCTGTCCCAGTCCCTGAGCCCAGCACCCACAGCCTGGCCTAGAGCTGTGCAGGGACTGGTGGTCCCAGCCAGGGCTGCACTGAGGAGGTCCTGGGCAGGGGTGGGTGGGTAAGGCCCCCATGGAGACTTGGGGGGGCGGATGAAGGGTGATTAGTGCTCTGGGGCCCTGGAAGGAGAAAAGCAGCTGTGGCCTCTGGAAGACAAAAAAAGGAAAGGATCTCATCTGTTGATACTGTCTCTAAGCCATGTCTCTTAGTTAAACTCTTCTGTTGAGACCAATCTCGTTAAAACTCCCCTTTGACTAGTTTGTTATTCTACGCTTCTTTTGAGTTTAAAAAAAAAAAATTAAAAAATCCTGTGCAATCTTTGTGATGCACCTGTAAATGACTTGTCCAATGGGGTTTGTACTTTTATTCAGACAGGAATATTAGCTACACAGTGCTAGCAGGTAAATGCATTTAGTGAACTTTGACACTTCTGCGGTGCCATAGGATTGGGGACTGTCAGTGGTCTGGCAGCTCATAAGGCAAATCCTGTGTGTTTACTCACTGAATTTATGAGAATACCTCCAGTGCAAGCTGCTGCTTTTCGCTTGCCTAGATTTGTTTACGGAGATATTCTGGAACTGCTGATTATGCTGGCTCCTGCATTCTCTCCGTCAACCAGCAACTACAGCAAGCCGCGCATTCATTCACAGCTGCAAAACCAGAATATTACATATTCCCCTTCAAACATCAGCACATCCTAACATACACAGGAATTAGAGGTCAATGGCTGGGCATTAACCTGCAACAAATCAGAGGTAGCAAATAATAGATATCAATTACTATGCAAAATTCAGGCAGACACCTGCGTGCATGCAGGGAATGATTAGGCACCTGCTATTTCCACTAAGGCTAAAACTGTGTTATAGTTTCCTTGAAGACAATCATATGCAAAATACCCAAACTGATGAGCTCTGGACCATCTTAGTATCTCAATGAACTGTTTATGTCAGATAGAGACCTGTTACTGTATGCAGACGGTTTTGCTCCTGACACGTACAGACCTCTGCTTCTTGTTAACATCGAGCAGGGGTTGTTTGTTTAAACGGGAGTCTACTTCTGTTGGCTCTGGTTCAACTTCCTTCCAAGTGGTCAGACTTGACTTTGATGAAAGACTGAGATGTTTCGAAGTCTCAACCCAAGTTGTCCAAACCAAGATGACCCCTTTTTGTCTTGATCACTATAGCTTCATCAAGCTAGAAGGGGTCAGCCCTTGTATTGGAGACCTCAAAATGAAGCAGCATGTTCTAAAATGAGAGCAGATTTCCTAACTACTCTCACACTTCTGCTTTTGTGTTATGGCCTACTGCCAATTCACAGCCACCAGGTCTACCTCCTCACAGGTCACAGGTGCCCAGTCTTCTTTCCAGAACTGGCAGCTCAGACCAGTGTCTTCCTTTCTATCGCATGGTGAGATTGAGTGTCTTTGTCCTTCATATAGGGATGCGGAGTATATAACCCACCATATAGCGTCCTGTTTGCTTTGCCACCACATCTGGGCCATTCTGCCTCTTCTTCCCAGTATGATAGTGTGCAGGCAGACTGCAGGGATGCAACAGTCCTCTTAAAATCTGCTTGTAAAGTTTCCATTTAGCCTCTACCACACCTGTAATGGGGCAACTTTTCAGCTGTTTGCTGCATGTATCAGACTGGATAGGGAAGAAAAGTATTAACACTTTGAGATGTTACTGCAGCACTATTAGCTGGCCCCATTAGCTAACTAGAAACACCTGTAGAGGTGCAGCTGAAATTCAAGCCTTCTTATTATGCCCAGTATTTTCATCCTTCCTGACTTTGAAAGGAATTTTATTTTTCCCACTAAAACCAGATGTATAAGGAAATGAGCAATATTGCAGAGACTATTGTGAGCAATCTCTCTTTCCCGAACTGGTCCAAAAGCCTGTGCTTAACAGTTGGTGTTTCATAGGATTTTTCCCCTGACACTCTGTCCACTGTACCTTCCCCAGTACTAGCAGCTACTAAGAAAGAGACAGGACATATTCTCATCAAAACTCTTAGATCTGTTTCCAGTTAAGGGTGCAGTAAAATAACATGTCATTTATAAAATCAGATGGAAAAACCCAAAGAACAATTTAAAGACAGGCTGGTTTCTTCTCAGAAAAACAAATGTCAGCCTAGCCCCACCTCTTCTTCTATACACGGGACAGACTGAGAAGAAAAGAGGTCAAACGGTTCTTTCTGTCTCATGAGCTGAATATTTCCCTTATGCTTGCACTAGAAAAGTTTGTAGTAGCTAGCAGCACCTTTAACAAGCACATTGAAGCAGTGAGTGAGATCCAATTGTTGTCTTCAGGTTGCTTTTAAATATTAACACAGCTGCCAAATGACTAATACCTGCCTATAGTCCGTTGCCTACGTGACCCATGTCACCCAAACTGCATACCAGATTACTTTGTCTCATCTCTCTTTACCACATCTCCTCTCCTACACTGCAAGCTCTGTGAGTTGAGCTACTTTTTTTGTCCTTCCCTTTAGCAGCTAGCAAATGAGGCCTCATCTTGACGGATTCATGAGAGTAACTGCTTTTAGTCAAAAATATGATCTACAAATTTAAATAAGTTGATGTTTCCTCACCAAAGTAAGCAAAACCAACATGGCTTTGACTTGAAACACAGTTCTTTCAACAAAACATTTGTATCTTATAAACAGCAAAAGAAAAGAGAAGATAGGGTATTTAATTCCTTCATTAAATCCAAGAAGCAATAGATGCAGGCTGATTTCTACCCAGGCCCTGAGGGAATCCACATCTCATATGAGAGCACTATGGCTGCCAGGCTACAGGACAGCCAAATCTTACGCTGTCATGGTGTTCTTGTACAATTTTATACAAGTTATAGTCACCAGAGCAGGAACTGAAATCCAGTATATTCTTGCCTCTGTGTATTTGCTAACGACTGGGCTAGGGAGTATTTGTCATTTCTTTTTCTCTGGCTCAGGAAAGATTTATTTTATACTGTGGGGACACAGGTCCAATGGGAGAAACTGCGGGTGTACTGCCTTCTCTTCCTAAAAACTCAAAAGTGCTGGTAATTCAGTGGGACTGGATTATCCAGCTCCACCCAAGTGGAGACTGGAACTGGCTGAGGGATTTCCAGTTTCTGGGCACATGCATTATCCTCTTAGTTAAGTAAAAGGGAAAAATGACTGTGAAGAGAAATCCACTCCCAGAAAAAAAAAAAAAAATCCCAGGAGTAACTAGTTAGAGAAATTGACCTGAATTAATAAATAGTTATGGAATGAGCTAAATATCATTTTCCCAACAAACTTACTATTCACCAGATTTTTTTCTCCAATTTTGCAGGCCAGTTGGCTCATTTGGGGTACCTCACTACAGGCATTAAACAACAGTAAAATTAAGAAGGTAAGGTTTTCTTTTTATAGAGCTTGGATAGAAAGGAACTCACTATGGGCTTCCTTAGTCCACACTTAGAAAGCTGTAGCCTGGTTTTCTGCAGCGGCCATCATCACAAAATTATCACTGCGAGGAACACAGCAGACAAAGTGACCACAGTCATCCTCAAGAACGACATTCTTCCAAATTAAAGGTCACAAAATGCCTGACAGAATTGCCCTTTTCATAAGTCACTGGAAAAACTAAAACTCCTGAGAAAAGAGGATGACATGGTATCATCCTCAGACACAAAGCAAAACGAAAGAGCACCTAATTAGAGGTTTCACAAATATCAACAAGGCAAAGTTGAAGCGGACCTCAGTCTGTGGGAAGGAATTGCTTTTCGAGTACCCCGTGATCGAGACCATGGCTGTGATCGCCACCACCACCACAGACTGGCCACATCCCTCCTCCGCCTCTGTGGGCACAGCCACCAGGCAGTACAGCCCCAGTAACAGGGAGAGGCATTCACCAAACTTCTCCGCACTCGTTTTTATGCTTCAAAAAGGAGCTTCGTAAAGGATGAGTAGATGCCAGAGTTATTTGTATTAAAGGTGCAGCAAAGATAAAATATCCATTGGATAAACTCAGTGCATCTTTCACCAGGCTTTTCAGAGCTGGAGGGCAAATGCTATCAGTTAATAGGGCTTGACAAGCCTAGCAACTGGAGATGTTACTCAGACCGCAGATATGTAATTAAGCAATAAAGTGTACTGTGCTGTGGCTGCTGGGGAGTAAGAACGTGCCTCAGGGGGTATGAAAAACTATAAAGCTGTGAGCAACGGCACCTGAGAGATGCAATTATGGAGGAAATCACAGGGTTTGTTATTCTTCTTGTGAGTCTGTTGGCTGGTGGACCTGTGTGGTGCCCTCTACCCCAGCCTGGCCTGGCCGGACCTTCCCTCAGCCCCATGGGGAGGCCTCCGCCACTGCCCCTCACCATGGTCTTGGGCTCTCCACAGTCCCCACGCTCCCCCAGTGCAAATGGCCTCGGGTGAAGACATTGGGCTGCTGTTGGACCGAAAAACCACTGGCTCAGGCTCCCCCCCAAAAAAAACTTCTCAGAGATCACCCATGGGGGGCTGCAAGCTCTCTGCAGCACTTGCAGCCCCTCGTCAAGCTGCACAGCACTCGCTAGCCTTGCTCAGAGGCAGTAATCCTCATTTTACAGCTTTTATCACCTGACAGCCTCTTCTGAGAGTCTATCGACATAATTAAGAGAGATTTTTTTCAATAGCTTCCAGTCACTCCATGCCCATAAACAAAACAGCCGGCAGGCCGCACGGAAGTACTGTGCGAAGGCAACCACGTGGCCATGACGCGTGTCTGCTCTGTCTCTGTAATGGTTTTCTTCAATCCTGACAGATTCATCCCCCCTGGAGGGTGGAAGGGGGCAGGGGTCTAGTGTCAGGGCAGCCCGATCCCTGTCCTGCTGAGCCAGGGCACAGTGGGGAGAAAAGTGCAAAAAAAAAAGCATCTGTGAAAGGCAGGTTAAAGGCAGGCTGCAGCTTAACCCACCCTCGGGGATATTTGTGACTGAGGGCAAGGAAACTGGTGTAAATTGGACAAAAACCCCCACTAGGTTCAGTGTGAGGAGACCCCACCGGCACGCCTGGAATGCTGGAGGGGTCCAGGGCCACTCGAGCCTTTTGGGGGTGGTTCATAGGGGAACCCCCTCCAGTGAGACGAGCCAAGAGCAAATCTGCTCCTTTATCAGGTTGACAAGAAGTGTACGAAGCTAAAGAAATAGGTTTTATTTTACTCCTTTATTTTTACTTCTACTATTATACACAGAAAGAGACCCATGGTGCTGGGGAGGGTGGGGGAGCCCATGGAAACTGGAGTACTGGGGCGAAGATGCTGGATCGAAGGTAACGGAGCAAATGGTTACGTGTGCGAGGATAAGCTGTCCTAACAAATCTTCAGAGCTTCTATTTTAAACCCTTAACCAAAGAAACCCATTTCTAAACAAGCAGGCTGCGGCATTACAACTCTAGCATTAATTTTTCAGCTCTGTCTGTGCTTTAATATGCAGGTCCTGCAATTGCATGGGGAAATAGTGAACTTCAGCGAATCTTCAATAATTAGGGGAACAATGACAGAAACTGTGCACGTTAGCTGCATAGCTAATCTCACAACACTTGGGGTATACATGAAGTCATTATTTCCACAGGCAAAAAATATCACCAATAATGAATCTTGTGAAAAAGATCAGGAGAGCAGGGGGAAAAAAAAGCTGAGGAGGGTAGCTGACGTTAGAGAAGGGTGCTGTTTTCACTGTGTCACGGCTCAGCTGGCTGTTTGGAACCCAGTCTTTCCCTAGGGCTTTGTAGCACAGCCACTTTTACGGACCCGTGCTTAAATGGAACAGTTTGGCCTTCAGATGCAACAATAGCTTACGTGCAGGACTCCCTAAAAGCGCTGGTCCCTGGAGAGGAACATGAGGATGTCTACAGGAATGAGCTGGCTGTGGCCCGAAGCGGCGGAGCAGATTTGTGTAATCCTATCCCTTACAGACCAAAGAGAGGAGTTAATCATTTTCCAGGCAATGCTTCAAATTGGATCACTAGGGATATCTGTGAGGATTCCAAAAGAAATGTTCCTGACAGCCATTAATGCGTTCCCAGTGACGTACAAGATACACACACACACACACACACACACACAAACAAACAAAGCAGCAGCTAGCCTGGAAGAAAAATCAGCTTGTGTGCAAAGGTACACTTAAAGCAAATTACATCACAAGGGACTCATTAATTTCCAGGACAAATAATGACTCCCACTGCCCTTCCACGTGTGCTCCCAGCAAAGGGGTGCAGGAGCTGGATGCAGGGCATGTGTATAGCCCAGCTTCCACCCTTGAAAACTCCAAGGGGCCACGCTCTGTTTCCATAACACTTTTTACATGCTTACTTTTATGGGTCTCTTGATGACAATCTAAATCCTGCCTGTTCTTCAATAAACCATTAATCTTCCAGATAGAGTTCAGGGAAGTTGCTGTGTAGCAATAAAGTGCATGTTTTCAGAGCCCAGAGGGAACAAAAAGAAAAAAAGAAGTGAAAGGGAGTGACATCAGTTTTGAAAGACAGCTTCCTGGCTTGGAGGGGTTGGGGGCATGCAGGGTTATCTCCCCAAATCCTACCTGGAAACTGCCCCTCCCCTCACCAAACCCTGATACCACTTTGCATGTAAAATTTGTGAGAAGAAGGTCCACCCCTCCAAAATCAGGGTCAGCCTAATAAAAGGGCTGGTCACCCTTTGTACTTCCCACTCCGATGGCCCAGGAGCCTTTTGTGAGTGGTGCCAGCCGGGACTGTGGTTTGGTGAGCAGATACCTGTTGGGGAGAGTCAGTGCTCAGCACTGCTCCCCCCCCCGCCCACCAGACCTGCCTTGGAGGTCAGTGGGGTGGGGGCTCCACTGGCTCCCCGCCAGCCAGCAATTTCAGTAGCTAGCTCACATCACTCAATTTACAGGCTTGCTGCTGCTTTTGCAGACTGAAGCATAAAATGTCTCCTCTTTGTCTTCATACTACTTCCTTTTGGTGTGCTGAGGGTACCAGTCTCACAGAGCCAGTGTCACAAAAGCCATCAAATCCTCACGCCAAGCTTGGCTAGTCCTGTCCTGGGTTTGCATTTGAACTGGTGACCCACAGTAGAAGTAACAAATTCTATGCCCCACTTTATAACAGGAAAAATTAACAGAATCCCTTGCTCTTCCAGGCCCCTATAAAATTGATGTTAACCATATGTCAGTGTGTGAATTGTGTATAGCTGTTAGGAAGGCACGTACTGCGCTACTCAAAAGCGATGGTAGCAGTCAGCATTAGAAGGTGCCAGGGAACAGAAAAAATCATGTTCAACCTGACTTAAGTGCCCTAAGCTATGTCTTTTACGCAGAAAAGAAAAAGAAGATAAGGAGAGGCCTGAAAAAATAAATTCCCGAGGCTACAGTCCCATAGAAAAATGGTAGGGAGGGGGGGAAAAATAGCCACATCAGGAACAAAAATACAGATAGAAGTCCATTTATTGGACTCCCCCAGTTCAAACTGGCATAGCTCTCAACAGAAAAATGAGGGAAAATTCACTGTCTGTCTAGACGTCATAAATAAATGACTCAAAGAGTCTAGTACTTTTACTCTAAACTCCTGGGTCTGTGATCCTTCCCTGGCACACATGTATCTCACAAATATTCCTATACAGGACACTTTTAATCCCAAAGCTCTGCCTATTCCATATGAATGTTATGTTCTCTTCTTTCCATATGAATATAATGTTCTTGTCGTTCCTCATGATAGTACTTCACAAGACAAACTAAAGGCCATGGAAGAGAAGCTGTGGAAAAAATTCTTTTCACTGACAAAAAGAATCCTGTGATATTTTGAATGTCCTTCGTGAGTTTTGTTATACTAGTAGTGCATAACTACTTATGTGAATATCCAACCAGACACTACATACAGTATCTATAGCTTACCTGAAGCAGTAAAAACCTTGAGCAGCAAGCCCTAAAGCAATATTTTTGCTTGCCTCCGCAGCACAATGACCACCGATGATGATTAGCTCTGTCAGCAGCCCTTTGCACCTCCCTAATGAAGGTTCCCTGCAGACGTAAGCTGCACGATCCTTTTCATCTGGTGTTTCATTCTTGATGAATACAGGAGAAAAAAAATTTACAGTAAGAATCCACGTGAGATACACGTCCTGGCCCAAGAGGAGCTAATTAGATGTGATTGAAGTTAATTATGTTTAACACTGAACAGCTAGACCCCGAGCAACAGAATGTGACAGAGCTGTTGCTGCTGTTTCCTTTGGTGAACGCACAATGAGAAGTTCCTTGGTAAATATGGGTAGGCATTACCATCACATCACCCACGTGTCCCACTGTCATTTCTTAGATAACACTCACCCTTCTAACCAAAGTCAACAGCCTCCTTTGGTGTAAAATCCTGTGCAACTGATCAAAATTAACACATATGCACAGGATGTGTGCACAACCCCAGACTTTCCACAGTGCCCTCATACAATGCTGTGTGTGGAAAGGCACATCTGGAGAAATGTTCCAGTGGTGCTTGGGCTTTCAGCAGTTCCAGCACAGCTCCATGTTTCTACAAGTGTCAAGAGTGTTCCCTGCTTCCCAGTACAGCAGAAGCACACTGGAAAGCACCTACTGACACTCATTAGCCTGTTGTTACTGACAGGATCAGTAATAGCAACAGGTCATTTTGTATCATCAGGTATTTGTAAGGAAAATGATGAGATGGTGCTCCATTAAGGCCTTGAAAGAGGCACCACTGGGGCTTGTCTGTGTAACATTTGAGGGTAGTCTGCCTGCTACTACATAGCTCTATACCTATTATTAAAAAATAGTAGCAGCAACACTTTTTCTCTTCTCTCTTACAGGAAACCTTGCTTGATCAGTTTATCATGTTCTGAAGAGAAAGAAGGGGGATATATATCTAATTTAGAGACACAAGGTTTACATTTCCTCCTAAAGAGAAGGGAAGTGCGGTCTTTTGTGTATTCTCTAGGATGGAATTCAGAATCTCTTGCGAACGTTGTGTGTCTCACATCCTCTCACCTGCACTGTTCAGCTAACATTTTCTTCACTGGGATGAGACACAGCTGTCCCCGGGAGGGCTAGGCTGGGGACCAGCACAACAGCAGGCTTGCTCCAGGCCTAGCATTCATAGGTAAGCTGCAGGGGATGGAGGCATCACATGCTGGCACCAGCTAAACAGCTGGAGTTCACACCAGAGGAAGTTCTTTAACTTTGTGGTTCCTCCTCCAAATACAAAGAGTAACAACTTGTCTGTCTTTTCTCACTTTCCGACAGAGCTCAGCACCCTGAAATCCTCAGTGTAGTTATTCTCACATCAGCCTCAGGCAGCAAAGGTGTGCTTTTCTTTATGGTTTATAAATTAGAGTCTTAGCCAAAGCAAGCGATTTTCCAGAGTACCACAGTGAAGCTGGAGCAGAAAAGGGAACTGAATTTAGTCTCCCACATCCCATGGCTACTGCCCTGCTCACCAGCACTTCCTCTCTCATATCAACCAAGCGAAAATGCCCTGTTACATGGCTTCTGCTGACCTGAGGAGGTCCAGTGGGATGACCTGCATTCTTCCAGATAGTCCCAGGCGCTAGCAATTGTCATTTGTTGCCAGTGGTGACTCTAGCATCTAATAGTATTAAGGAGGGCAAAACAGTTTGTTGTTCCTAGGTGGGCAAATACTTTGTATTCATACCATACCTTTCATCTGAGAATTACAAGCATTTCACGTCTATCCAGAACACATCATATTCTCACAGACAGAAATATAAATAACATCATCTGATAATCAAGTGAAGCACAGGACAGTTAAACAGATTACCCAGGGAGAGAGATGGGAATATAGCCTGTAATGTACTATTCAGTAGCCTTTATTATCCTTCTTTTAGTCACTTACTTGGATGCCAAAAGCCTCAGTCTAACCTGGCCTAATACAAACTGAAACCCTACCCAAACCCAAACTAAAACAAAATTAAGCTTTGAAAAACTCTGGTGCTCATTGATTTTGTATTATTTTCCATTTCCTTCCCTAGTTGGGATGGATACAGAAGTGTCAATACACTAAGAAGGTGGCTCATCTCACAGCTATTTTTGGCTGTATGCAGTAGGAACTGCAGAGGCATGTGAAAATGGAAAGAATACAAAAGCAAATCAACAAAATACACAGAGGCAAATATGATCGGTGCTTAAAAACAATTTTATTAACTTTTATGCCTCTTAGATCCAAACCTCATATTTTAATTCTAAAATGCAACTGTGAACTCAGGGAGAAATCATCTTCCTACTAGAACAACAAGGACCAAAAAGATTATAACGCGAGCATGGCAGGTTGACAACCACAAGAGAGCATGGGCCAGCTTTGGCACAATTGCATCTGGCACAACCAACTATACTGTCCTGCACCCCACTTTGAGCATCTCTGAGAATGCTCGTCTATCACATGGTGAAGCCTCCTATGTCTTTGCAGGGTCTTGAAATTTTTAGATGAAAATTAAAGGCAGGTGGTTTAATCTTCTCTTGGTTGAAATGGCTGTGATAGAAGTGCAGTGTGCATTGGGACCTGTGTGCTCCTCATCCTTGACCAGTACACCTATCCTTGTCCAACATCATGCGCAGAGGACTTAGAAACAGAAATGACTGTTAGAGTTTATCCGTTTCCTTCCTTTCCAACACTGTGAGAATTGATTTGATTATTTGGGTAGGTGTGGGTGCATGTCTTGAGAAAGGGACATATCCAGGGGAACCCACTGTGAGAGGGACAAGCTGGGGAGAGAAGTTTTGCAATGAGTTGTAACACATGAGGCTCCTGGCCTTACTTACCACTATCTGTGACCTTTGCTCTAGTCCTGGGAAAGTGGATTCTCTTGTATATTCGTTAACTCTCCCTCCCTGGTTAAGTCTTCCCCGGTCCAGATCATGGCAGTCCTGGGAGAGCCTGGGAGATCCTCTGCTGGGGGAAGAGATCAGTTCTGCATTTCCACTTCAATTATTCAGCAGGTTCAGTCTATTGAATGACTAACGTCACAGGTGCCTCTCAATGCGATCCACAGGTAGGATTTAGGATTGCAAATCAGCCCGCTACTATCACAGATCCCAATGTGGTAGTCTTGAGAGCTGGCGCTTATATTTACTGTAGGTCCTGGAGCCAGACCATGTACACATGCCACATGTGGCCATCTTTTTCTGTTCTATCAAAGGTGATATGCACTAACTATTCCAGCAAACATATGAAGTATAGCATTGCCAAGAAATGGGAGCCTAATTGCCATGTTCTTTTACGAAATAATGCATTTGTAAAAATAAAATCATCTCCATTCAGTCAAATTACAGTCAATTATCATTGCCCTCAAGCCAAGATCTATTAGCTCTGAACATGATTTAACTCAGTTACTGGAAATGTCTGTCATTTTTGGAAAAAAAAAAATTATTATTACCTTTACTCCTCAGTAGTCAAAAGGATTTTGAAACAGGCTTAATGGGGGCAATTTTCTTCCTTCCATCTGTAGCTTTTCAAGATTAACAATGCTTCTTTTATTTTGGAATAATAGCTACCTGGTAGTCTTAGGTCACAGGGCTGTCTTCAAGGCATCATTGCATTCAGTTGCATAGCCAATTAACTTTTATAGCTAAAATGTATTTTTCCTTCTTTTTTTTCCCCTGGTGCCATCAAAATAGTAATTTGGACAAAGACAAATGCCCTAGGACAAAGACAAATACATACCAAACTATCACGCATGGTATCACTATTCTCAAACCCCATGGGCCAAGGATAGCTCCATCACAGTCTGCAAGAAGGTGGCCACACTTTTGTGCTTGCTAGCTCACTTCAGTGTAAATAGACCCGAAAGCACACAGTGTTTCCCTTTATAGCAGCTCAATTTAACGCAAGAAACTGCTGGAATAAGCTTGCTTTTTGATCCATAAAGCAGAGCTGTAATTTACACTTTGTTCTGTTTTTCCTTCTTATCACCAGTGCTGTCAGAAGTCTCTTGATTCATTATTGTGGCAATGGAAGCACTGAAACAGCGGCATGGGTAAATGTGGAAGATGCAACGTTACTGACCCGCTATTCCAGGACACTGTGGGTGTCCCAAGAGATTACAGTGCTGGAGGGAAATGCAGTCTTGCTGATGGGTAGCTTTAGGTCCACAGAAGCTTGTGAACAGGCCCCAGAATTAAACAGGGAGTGAGTGAAGACAGCACAGCACAGAGGAACAGGTTTTGTGGGAAAGTGAGCAGATATAACTTTATAGCAACCTGATTTTTGAAACAACCTCAAATTACGCCATGCAAGTAGGTCTCAGCCAGTGCCTGTGACCCTGTACGTACTGTCACAGCTTGAAGGAGATATGGAAGTGCAAAGTTGCCTCTAAACGCTTCTGCCCTGCGTTGGGAGCCAGAAGCCTACAACCTCCCCTATCCCTGATGCTGGAAATGACAGAGCAGCAATGAGACCCAGGGTCAAAGCTTGTGACAAAGCCAGTTACGTACCATGGCCAAGCACTGGAAATCTAGTGGGAACAGAGACCTGTGTCAGATACTCACCCATAACCTCAACCCTCGCCCACCCAATTTGCTACAATGCCAATTTAAAACCAGAACTCAAAATGCAGACTTTTCATGAGGCTGAATAAGTGACAAAGAAGTTTTCATAGCAGCTTGTGAGTTTTGCCAGCGTCCCCAACGGCTCGCCAGCACCCCTAGCTCTTTGCTATGCTGGAGGACTCTGGGCATCCCTGCGGCCCTGCCTGCACGTGGGCAGGAGCTGAGCGTGAGGAAGTTGCCCAGTGCCCCAAAGAGCCAGAATGGACTCAAGGCAGATCTGAAACACCTGGCTCAGGCCTGTGGTCAGCCCGCAATGCCGCAGTACTGTCAAACACAAGGAATCATTTCAAAAAGAGGCTAAGAAAAGGATCCTGTAGTAATTTTGCCCAGTCTCGTTACTGGAAATCTATTTGATGTAGTGAACAAACATGGAAACTTTTCCAGGAAACGTGTTTCTTTATTTAAATAAAAATTAGTGCCAGTAGAAACAATAAACTTTAAATACATGAGACAATTATATACAACTCAATGTTAGGAATTATATACATCAGTTTTTTACAGATACAAATACATTTATACCAAAAGTAAAACGACGAAGGAGAATGCAATGGAAAATGTGACAACTCCTGCATGTCAATCTCATTTGGAAAATTTCAGGATTCAAGTGATTCCAGGCAAAGTGCCAAACTTAATTTGGCTTCTTTCAAACTTAAAACAGCCCCTTTTGGAGTAAATTTACCAAAAAGCTTTATATGGTCTGATCCAAAGTTCACTGAAGTCGATGGAAAAACTCCCACTGCCTTCAGTCTGAACCGAATCAGGCCTTTCTGAGCACAATGGAGCCTTTGTTCCACTGTGTTTAGAGACAGACAGTGATACGTCTGTAGGCTAGATCTTATTAACCCTCCAAGCCAAAAGCAGAGTTCCCCCTTCTAAACGGCAGAAGTACAGCAGACTCTTGCCTCAGTTCGTTTCTGCTGTTCAGCGTTCATGTTTTTCAAGCTGTCTCTCAAGCTCTAATGCCAGTGGATAAATCACAGAGCTATTTTAGCCCAGGAAATATGTGGAGACATTTTGCAAACATTTTGCTGTGCAATGCTTTAGCTTCAGGCTCTTCAGCCCTCATGCTTCAGAACTAATCCAAACATTGTAATAAGTTATTATAAAATATAAGGTATGATTGAAATATTCATTCTTTTATTTTTATGCATTCTTACTTTTTTAACAGTGCAAAAATTTAGTAACTAATTTCATGAACATTTGAAAAAATCACAGTACCATTAAATTAGGGGAGGGGAAGTTTGTGGTGGTTTTAAAACTAGTTACTAATGACTTTATAGAAATGCATGTGTCACATGCAAGCTGATTAAAAAAAAAAAAAAGATGTAATGCAATGTTTATCTACACTGGCTTAAATAGAGCAGAAAGTCTAGATTCTTTAATGATGTAAATGGGTGCAGTTGTACTGACCTCAAATGGAGAATTTAACTCCAACAGAGAAGCCCAAAATCTTGTGCATGTCCCCTGAAGTCAGGAGGACTCAGCTGAATTCAGTGGGGCCAGGATTTCACCCTTGCTAGGTTAAATTCTATTCTGAATTCCACCTATTTTTCAAGGGGGTGTAACAGAGCAGCATTTGTTCAAGCCTTTCTACTTCTTACACCTTGTAACAAAGATCTTTTAATGTCTTCTTTAACTTACAGATCTTTGCCTTTAGTGATCAAATGTACATATCTTTAAAAAATACAAAAGCAAAAAATAAAACCACTTTTCCTACTAGTAACTCAGTCAAAGGCTGGATTGCAGCAGAATTTGGTGAACCTGATCCAGCCAGTACAGGGACAACTTAAGCAAAGATAGATAGAGTGGCATGGATCTGAAACTGGGCTTTACAAACTTCCTAGAAATTCAGTGCCTCTTTTTTTTTTTTCTTTCATTTTTTCTGTGCCTAAAGTCAGTCTCCAGCCATGCTGCAATCTCCCTTCAACTACAGCATCGACAGATTTTCAGATTTTGAGGCCTCATTGAACAAATCTGCTGTTGGCTGTGGTTTGTTATAAGAAAAACACAGCAAAAGTACTTCTAGTCTATCACAGTTTTGTGTGAATGAGCATTACCCATCGTCTTTAACAACCAGACACTTGCGTTAGGGTAACTTCCCTAAACATTTCCCAGATATTTGCAGAAATCTGAAATATGCAGAGACATGCCAGTAATAGTTACCTCGTTAGAAAATATATATATATTCTCCTTGTTCTTAGCTCTTACAGTAAGAAATAATAATAATGCAAAAATTAAAATTAAGCATCCCAATTATGTGCAAGTTACACTTTGGAGTTGGGTACCACTGCTTGCTTGTCCTGTCAGCTCTCAGGAACACCTCGGGCCCAGGGGCACAGATACCTGTTCAGATTTCATTGGAGAGCAGGAAAGTAGAACCACAAGTTCTTAGTGGGAGCTCCACTCACAATCTGGCAGCTGATCAAGGGAGCCCTGTAAGTGCTAGGAGTTCTTGTGGATGTTTTCCGCAGATCCCTCACTGCTCTCATTGAGGAGCGTTTCTGACACTTCCCCCAGTTCAGCATCCAGCACTTCCTCCTGGATGGTGAAGTGCACGTCTGGGGAGGATGATTCGGAGCTCACACTGCTGCCTTCCATCGAGCAGATGGTGCAGGACAGGGATGGCACCATGCTCTCCTGCAGCATGTTCAGCATCATGGGGATCTGGACAGATTTCAGCCCCGATATGGTTGGTAGAGGCTTCACAGCTTCCCCCCATTCTCTCTCCTCATCTTTGTAGAGCAGAAGCAAATTGGACGACTTCTCTTTTCTTTTGGATTTCATGTAGCCAAGCATTATCCCTATCAGGAAGATCCCGTAGAAAGACATGACGATCAGAATGTAAAAATACTCGTTGCTGTTGTTCTTCTCCACGTTGCGGGATTCAGCATCAACCATGGCCTGGGTCATGTTTGCATGGTCCATCTTCAGCATGGGAAGTGTTTTACTACAGCTAAAGCCTGGAGGAGAATGTGTATGTATACATAAGATCAAACTTCAGATCAAAGATGTAAAAGAAACATTTGAAAAAAATATCCCCAGACTATTCCTTGCTACATGTAATTTGTAAGCTTGCAAAACACTGGATTGAAGCTTGCAGTCTATCATGCCTCTGAATTAATATTGTAAGTGAATGAACCGTTATTCAGATACAGAAAACATTAAAGAAAATATGTAATATTAAATCATGGCGAGTTCTATGCTGAATCATAAAACCCCCAACCCACATGATTAAAGAAAGAAAACTATACAGAAATACTCTGCTAGGCACTTAAATACAGTTTTGTGCTATTTGACCACGTTTCCATAGGAGGGGAAAGTTAGAAATATTATTTTATTCAATGATGCAGGAAAAAAATCAAAAAGCAACTTACGTCGGTATGCAAATAATTCCTCCTTTTGCAAAGCTCAAGAGACCTTTCCTCTACCAAATGCCGGGTGTTCTGAAAACTTTCCTCTGCTGCAGTTGGAATAAATAGCTCTCAAGAAATGTTTCATCACGTGTTTTAGAGGCACAGTTTATAATAGTTTTGTGTTGGAGTCAACAGATGAACTTGAAGGATTGCAGTTCAACCCACTGAACTCTTAACAGCTGTGAAAAGAAAAAGAGTTGGGAATTCAGATTTTACTCTTTCCTAACCAGTTCAGCACTGGCTCTTTCAGCCTGTGAATCTGTTCCTTCCACTGCCATCCCAATTGCTAAATCTGACTTGTTACCCTGAGAGCTGCTATGCAGAATGAAAACCCTGCAGACCAGTATACTGTGTTTGTCATAAAATATAGAAAAAAATATACATGTGAATTTTATAGTAGACACTATCAAGCTATCTCCATGCCTGCCATACACAGTTTTCCCTGAAGAGATGGGGGAGGCAACAGATTATTTTCTTTGCCTGGGACTAGTGACAAAGCTTTACAAATGTGTGCAAAGCAAAGTGATGCCTTTCAACTCGTGCTGCAGCTCCACTGTGCCACAAGGTGTGGGGCTGTGGAGAACTGGGCCCTGGGTCTCAAGTGAGTTTTGGATGGAGGGGGGCTGGTGCCACTTAACTTCGGCTATCAAAGCAGCAACTATGGGATTTTTGCTCCCTACATAATCAGTGGAAGGGCGCAGACTCCTCCAGGGACCAACTCGAAGCTCCTGAAGCTAGCAGCCCCCTTCTGCCACTGTTTGTAGAAGCAGCCAAGAGCTACATGGTCTGCATGCTCCTTATGCATAAATAGACCAGGATCTCTGAGTTAATGCAGATTTTAGTATGAAGGGACATTAACAACTTCTGGGCAGAGGGATGCTCTCCAAGCAACTGCTGGAGGCTGTTGCAGCTGGCTGCTGGGCTGAGCAGTATGCCTCCCAGACCACTGGGGAGGGCAGAGTTAGGATGCAGGCTGGGTCACGGGGCCCACAGAGTTCCCAGTCATCAGCTCAGTGGTACAGGAGGCTCCGAGACCCCTTTTCAACACGTAAGCAACAATACAGGCCATGGGAAGAAGGAGGCCCAGCTTGCACCTTGGGGATTTCACTTCCTTATCCTCTCCATCCCCATTCTTCACACACAAAGCCCAATTAGTTAGGCCCCACATGTGAATGTCACCCCTTCTGCAAAGCTTCAAGGATGTTTATGTAACAGAACACTCCACTTCCAGAAAGTAGTCAACTGGTGCTGGAGTTTCCCAACGGTAGGTCTGGGTTTTTTTACCCTGCAGTCACTTGTGGATTCTTTGAATAGATGGCAAATTCTTTTCCAAACTCTGCCCTCACAATCCCTCTGAGGTAAAGGCAGATAGGATTAACCTCTCTTCACATGTAGGAAAAGGCAAGAGAGACGAGTTAAGCAACTTTAAATGAAGTGAAGAATTCAAGAAAAGACAGAATTGTATCTGTGTTTGGAACCAGCATTTTCCACCATTTCTCTGAACGACTCCACAAAGAAAAGAAAAATTTGCATTAGCCAGATTCCCTTCTCTGCCCCTTAAAATAGAGGATCCACCCTTTAGGATCTTGGTTTTATCTCCTTGCGCATTCCCATGTGATAGCTCAGGAGCTGTTGATGTTGGACTAATGTCTACTGGGATTTCATCTGACAAAATCTGTCTGCAGCACCAGCTTGCCAAGTCTGGATTCTTCTTCCCCATTTCCGACAAATTACTGAGCAGGCAGCAAGAGCATATTAACGGGTAGACTAAAACATAACCCAGAGCAAGTCTCTGGATTTTTCTAGCTAACTTTGGGGAATTTTTATTTCCTATCTTTCTCGGCTCCATGTGATATTTGTTCTCCCATTCAGCTCTAGAAATTTGGAAGTTGAAAAATTAAACACAATGTGCCAGGTTTTACCAACACCCTTTTATGCAGGACATCCACAGAACAGTGAGGAAACGCCCAGCATTGTCGGGTCAATGAAAATTGGCTCAGTACAAGGAGAAATCCCTTCTCTGTGTCCATGACACCCTATGAAACCAGCTCTGAAGCTGGTCGATCCTGGAAACAAGACCACCTAAAGCCTGTCCTGCTGCCTCCTGTCAGTGTTACACACAGGTCATCACTCACCTCAACATGAAGAGCACTTTCAGTCACCCGGAGGCACCCACACAGCCCCCACCAGTGAGCCAGCAGAGCAGAGGCAGACCAGCTCTTCTGCAGGTGCCTTAAGGTGCGAATAGGGTCTCTTATTTGCTCCAAAGCCTCATATTTTTCTTGTAGGTGAAGCTCTGTACGAAGTTACCAAGATGAACTGCAGCACCCAACAAAACACAGGAAGACTGGTCAGGTACATCCACAGATTTATGCAATCCCCCAAAGTTCAACTGAAAGATGACAGAATTGCATAATTATGCAGTTATTGCCGAAAACTCTTTGCAACTATGTTTACTTTGGCTAGCTGATGACAACTCTTCTCCATCTGTTAGCCCATGATTCTGAAAAACAGATTAATTTTAAAAAGGCCTGGAAGGAATCCCTGAGCCTTCTACAGACACGAAGAGGAGGGATAGGAAGATGCTGGGGAATAGCCACCTGAAAAACATATGCCACTTGCTTATTGGTGCCATAAGTCAGCTTTCTCAAGCTGTGACCTGTAGAAACTATATTTTGTCTAAAAACAAGACCTAGAAAATTGAAAATTGGAGCCTTTTAGTTTTGTGTTTCAAAATTACTTTTGTTGCAAATTATAGTGTAAAACCATTGATCATGGCAAAAATACTTGCTTGATTTGAAATAATTGGTTTTTTGGAATTAAGGTTACTAGCTATTTCTTTTTTGAGGTTAATTTCTCCCTTTCAGATCCATTTTTCTTCCCCACATTTCACAGAATTTCCTGTGAAATTTCACTTACAGATCTCTCATGCTTTCAGCAATTGCCTCTCACGTGTTCCTCTTCGCATTCTTTGCATCAATCCCAACCTAGGCTATAACATTTAAGAATAATCCTCATGCTGTTGCTCTCACATTCCAGATTCCCCCTTTGGAAAACATTCAGAGTAATAAAGCAGAGCAACAGCCAGGCACTCCAGTGATGAAAAGGTCACAACATATTTGCTGATGCCAGACTTTTTTTCTCAAGGTCCCTGTCTCTTAGAGAGCCTTTGTGGAAGCAACCTCCATCACCAAAGGACACAAAAGTTGAGGCTTGAGGCATCCCATGGGGCAGGAACTCATCATAACATGGCTTAAGGAATAGTGTAATGTGAACCCTTTCTCCAAATAAAAATTTGAGGACAGTCAGAAAACTGAACAAAGACAGAATCCATTATGAAGACAACACAAAACATCCTTAGAGACTCAGATGGCTCTCTGCAGGCTGCCATGGAAAATACATGCCTAACCCTTCATTACAAGCATAATCCACAGTCTGATGCTGCATTTATCTTTCTTTTTTCCAGTTATTGAGTTAATAAGACTAAAGATACAAGACAACTGTTAAAGGGCTATCTCCTATGGGAAGCTGAACCTGTTTGATAAGTGTATGGTAATAGTATCACTCTAAAGAGTATCTGAGCATATGCATTTTTGGAGTAATCATCTGAAAATCTGAAAAGAATTGAAATAAAAGATAAATGGGAAGGACAGAAGGATTAGGGTTTTTTTTTTCCTGCACATGGACCTTTAAGGGCAGTAATGGTTGGGAATCTACCACTAGGGAGAAAAAGAAGGGAGAGTTTTGTCATGCAAATATTGACGTAGTTATTTAGACCTTCCAGACACTGCAACTGGGAAAGGACAGCAAAGATGATCAGTATTTTACACCCACATGTATGATTTCAATTAAAGTAAAATTAGAGATCAAGAACTGGGTTTGACACCATAAAGGAAGACACAATGAAAGGGATGTTTGTGTCCTTGATTTGGTCTTGCATTTAAAGACCCGCCATGCTGAGCTGTACGTACTGACTTTTGGTCCCACAGCAAAACACATACCTCACTGAGGATCTGATCCAAAGCTCCTTCAAGTCAAAGACCCTTAAAGTTAACGGCAGTGCGTCACCTGAAGTGAATGTCGGATGAGGAATGGCACCTGCTCCTTTCAAGTTCTCTGCAACTCAGAGTCAATTTTCAGTGAAGCTTGCGAGTGTGCTGGAATAAAAGAGCTAGTTCAAAAGAAGCAAGCAAGTCACGCACTCATTCCCAGAGTAGGGAATGAGTAGCAGCCCAACACAAGCCACGTGCCTCCTCGCTAACAAGCCTACTTACAGTATGACATTTATGAGCTTTACTATGTGCTCTTAACGCTTCTATGCATCAGTTCACCCACTTGTGAAATGAATCTAACAATACCTACAAATTACACATGCTGTGAGGGTACAGCACGGTAATGCACTTGCAGATCACTACCTGAAAATGTGTGCTCGTAAGTGCAACAGTATTACCACATGGCTGGGCTGGCATCTGAGCAGTTCTCACACAGCTCTAGGTTCAGTGCCATTTTCCACCACTCTTCCTTATTTTTCATACTGCAGAAATAAATTACAGTTTTTATATACTTCACACAAGCAACTTCTAGAGGAAGGTGGCAATTTTCTCAGTGTCATCCACAATATACCATGTTACCATCTGGATACCAAATGGAAGTAACACTCTGCCCAGTTATTACCTGTGAAAAGCTTAGTGAAATGCTACAGCTCTGCCTTGCTACCTTACAGTCTTCTCTGGTGAAAACATGCAAATACAAGTCCAGAAGATGCATGCCTTCCCCCCAACTTCAGGGTTTAGTTTGCTTCAATTCAAATTTTATTTAACCTTCATAGCAGATCCTCATATCATGAAACTTCAAGTTTCTCAGGCGCTCCCTGCACCCAGAGCAGCAAAAACTTTATGTTTTTACCACTAGTAGCAAATATGGGGTTCAGAAGCTCCTCACAGCCAAGGTGGCCATCTGCTCTAGAGCTCTCAGCTCTAGCAGTGGCAAGAGATTTCCCAGAAGTCACATGTGGAGTATTGCAATTGCCCTCCAAGCACACAACAAAGATCTGTAAGGCAAATTGGTGTCTGATCCTGAGAGATGACAAGCAACAGAAAACCTCAATGATATCTGTAATACCAGTTTACACTAAATTTAGCTTTTACTGTAAGGCATGTGTTGTGGGATTCTTGAGTTTTGGGATAGGCATTTCTTTTCAACCTCTGAACTGAACTTCAGAAAGCTATGAGTGACTGGAAACAGAGTGGAAACAGGTAACTCTTATGATAGCAATAACAAGAAATTACATTTTAAAAATACAGATTTTTCAGTGGCTGATAAGAGAATCTGAGTCTGAAGTCATCATATCATCAATTCTCTTTTCTGTAGCTGAGACATGTTACAAAGTTATTGTATCAATATATATTTCTATACAATAAAATGAAAAATACTTCATATTACCTTACCTTTTTCCTTTGATGTGGCACAGAGGTTGTAGGTATGTTTGATTTGAAAATGCTTTTTCTTTTCTTCCTTCCTTTTTTGGTTTTTTTTTGGGGGGGGGGGGTGGCTTTGTTGTGGGTTTTTTTCCAAATAGAATTACCTGTTGGATGCACTATCTTTAAAAACAAAATAAATTTAAAGCTTTCTTTGCTCAGTGTCAAATGCTAGAGTCAGTTGCACTGTATGTGATCAACTGTGTTCAACCTATTTTCTTCTATTTGGGATTTAAAACAGTTAGCAACATACTAAATTTTGGATGCCATTAAAAAATAAATCAAGAACCTCTAAATTTGATGAGCAGTATTTAGAAGAAATCCACTGACAAATCCAAACACACATTTCTGCTTCTTCAGTGAAGAGACAGTGCTTACTCTTCCAGCTATGGAAAGGTGCCTTATGTAGGACCATTCATCCTATCTCTGAACTGCTTCTGACTCTAATCTGCTCAGAACTAGCACTTTGATTTACATTAGAGAAGGCTTCTAACAAACAAATTGTAGGTGAAGGGATATGAATAAATATTTAGAGGGGTTTTGAAAAATTCCTCTACATGCAGCATGAAGATCTCTCCTCAGTCTTCTCTTTTTTTTTGTTCATTGTAAGATTCTTCTTGATCTGAAAAAATCAGCATATGCCAGTAATTGAGAAGCATAAGAAATAAAGGGGACAAACCACTGAAAACATTCAAGTTCTCAACTTGAACCTTCACCTGACTTCAGATCAGAAATTAGAGAAAGATCTTTGGGAAAGTTCAGAGATGTTTGCGCAACCTGAGACAGAAAGCTTATAGAGACACTGATAAACATCTAGCTATCCAGTTAAACTTCATGGAAGATCAAATAGGAAAGCACGCATTCATTCCCTCATGCCAGGAAATATTTTGTTAGGCTGCATTCACCTTAGTTGGGACTCTGCTGCCTCCTTCACAAGGAGCAGCTACCCACTACCTATTGCCATTTATGCAAGTTCATGCCTCCCTCCCATTAATCTCCTTCTGCTTCTTGGTTTTGCTGGCTACATGGAAGCCCAGCACGGTTCAGTTGTTTTGCTTTGGGCTTTTTTGAAAATAATGTTTAGAAACCAAGGAGAACAGGGGAGCAGGATGCTCTCTCATCAAATGAACGGGCAAGGTTCACACACCTAGTGACTTCACTGGCACTGGCACAGAGGTGTACCTGTTCTCAAAGTCCACCACACTTCAAAGAATTCGAGAAGAAAAACAAGCAGACAAAAATTTAACCGCTAGGGAAACCACAGACTCTGAAGTCAAGGAGGCAGTTGTTGCTTAGTCTTACTAAACCTCAGGTATGTGCCCAGAACTCCCACTGAATCCAGCAGGATTTTGATGAGTGTGAAGAATGCAACCGCTAATACAGAGCAAGGTACCAGTCTGGCTTCCTGCATGGACTGTGTCTAGATTTCTGCCTCAAGATTAAAGTACCTGCCAGTATATAAGGGGTATTTCATATTAATTTCTAACACTGCTCTTGAGGATGCAGTTTAATACAGAGTGTTCAAAAGAGGTTGAAAAAAGAGAGGGAGACCATTATGACATTTACGACAAAAGCAATTCTACCCCTTTAGGAACTTGCAACAGCATACAATAAAGAATACAACACAAGTATCAGTGATCTTCCATCCTCCTGAGGAGAGAAAACACATGCAGAATTAAGTTCACTCTCCTCTCCCAGAAATAGGTGTAGAGCAGAGATGAAAGGGACAGATAGTGCTTTCTCGGTGGCAAACATCCAGCCAGCTGAAGTGAAATCACTTGCAAGGCCTTAGAGGAACAAGCCACTTTTCTCTTCATTATTATTTTTTCCAATCCTGGAAAATTTGTTCGCAAAGTAAAATGCAGCCGATGCTGTTTCACAGCCATGTCAGCGTAGCATCCCAGGTCACTGTGACCTTCAGTGCATACGGGATTTTTCACTTTCACATGGATACCAGATGTTAAACCCTCTCTGCCCCTGCTGTTAAAGGCCCTCGGGCTTTTGTATGACATCAGGCGCTCAGAGTCATGTGCGTGTGTAACACTCCCTTCGAGTTTTTGTTGTGAAACCTCCACATTTACTGTAGCTGTTGCAGCAAACATCACACTCCATTAATTTCTGTTCTCAACCCTGTTGACCTGAATCTTCACAGGATTGCAAAGGCGTTCAGATTTCATCAGTGCCTTTTTCTGCAGCAGTCCCCTTTCAAGCTGAAGCAACTCAGACAGCACTTCAGTTTGATTTATTATATCTTGGCATTTGTTACCTGTACTCACTTTTAGAGCATAAAATACTCAGAGCAGCTGTTTATATTCTTATTCCAAAAGTCTGCTTTGGAAAACACGAGACAAGGCATGAAATAGCAATCTGAGGCATAAATAGCATCAGTTGGATGAACCTCAGGTGTACAGCAAAGAGGACAGAAAGTATAAAAAAGAGGGAGCAACAGCACATGCATCCTCTCCAAAGGGAGGGATTCTGCATGGCAAAGGAGGGAAAGCACAAAGCTGTGATTTCTGAAACCCGAGGCCAAACTCCCAGTCTTAAATGATGAACCCATCTGCAGTTTGATGAACTCATCTGCAGTTTGCCTTCAGTCTCTGTAAAGGTCTGGATTTCCCCTTTAGTGCCTGGATACAAGAAGTTAAGATGATTCCTGAAAATAAGTTGAGATCTGTTCCTGTATTTCGGTATTAGTCCATGGAGCCACAGCTGAGTATGCAGAGGATGTGTCCCTAAATGCGTAATGCAGAGAATGGGTTGTACACAATGCAGGGTCATGCCAGCTTTAACAGAACAGGACTCCTTCCTTCTCAACTGATAGAAAAGCTTCACTTCTTCCAGTTAACACAAGCACCTGTAATCCAGCCTTGTGTGGACAACTGATGGAGCTCGAATGATGTAATCTTCCATTACCAGGACCCTGATTGATGTAACAGCCCCCACACCCTCCTGTACCTTCTGCATGACAGAAATTCCGAAAGAGCTCTGAGACAACTGGGAAAGCCCAAGGACAAGCCTGGCGGGAGAAGCCCTCCTGACACTTCCCTCATCAGCGCAGCGAGATCGCACCCTACAGATTAGATGCAGCCCATGGGTGCACATGGCATCAAACTGAACAGACAGAAAGCATGCAGCTCTCTGGGAGCCCCTCCCATGTTCCCTATGGGGTCCACAGCCACGCCATCCCATGGAAAACTGCGCATATTGAACAGAAAGAGGGGAGAGAGCACGCATCGACAGTGCAATAAGGTTGATGAAAGGAATCAAAATTAACTTCCCAAATTAATTTTTAAAAAGTGAGACCAAAGAAAAGAAACTTAGTAGCATGTAAATGCCTACTCTAAGCAGGGGCAGCTTACTTGCAAATGATAAAAGAAACTGGAGGGGATATATTTTTCAAGTGCAGGCATTTATATCTCAGTGGAGAGACATCATCCTTTCTTGAATTTATTTTGTTAAAGCAAAGACAACCATTGGTTTGATGGAATTATGCTTTTAGAACTTAAGGGAAAACACTCTCCTCTCTTGGCTGCTCATAACATGTGAATAATCAGCCCGAAGTAAACAACATGCAGTCTTGTGTGGTCTTTTTGCTCTTCATATGAGGCTGGTATTTCACTCGAATCTAGGAAGCGACAGGAAGTGGGGAATTCTGCACAGATACAGGAGATACTGCGCTATCCTAACAAACTCTGGAAATGCAGCATGTTCGGGGAAAAAATTATTGCCCTTCCAGATGGGAAATACAAAAAACATACATCTAGACACATAGAATGAATTAATACTCCCTTGAGTCACATAACTAAAGAATTTTGATGCAGCCATATTCACAAAATTTCCTGACTCTTTCATAAGGATTTGAGTGTTCAAGCGTCAGTGGAGTACTAATCAATTCTTAAACTGAAGTGTTAAAGGAGTTTCTGAAAGCAACATAACTGCTGTATTATTTGTAAATATAGTTCATGGTGTGTGGTGGTTGCTCGCATAAATCATCCACTTAGGGAAGAGAAATAGTGCTCCGGCAGATGAAAGGGCTCAGCACAGCAGGGTCTGTGTTCCCTTTGCTGTTGCACTGCAGGCAAGGAATCCGTTCGCTGCTTTCTTCAGCAAGGATCCTGAAGAATGACGACTGTTTAACGTGCTGCTACCCATTTTCAAATGCATATGGCGTGTGGAAAGTTTGTGTTGGTTTTCTTAACCGTCACTTGCTCATTCAACCCCAGTGCACCCTGCCTGCACCCATCATGGCAGGGGACGCACACAAACCATTTATTCTGTGTGTTTTCCAGCTGCCCGCTCCCTTTCCTTACCACACAGCTTCTCTTCCACATAACCCATCCATGTCCCCATCTCTCTGACCCTTCCTCTGCATGGTGTTGACCTCCACCCCACCAAGCCATTCAGTCCAGCTCAGCCAAAACCCAGGAGGGGTTTGCTACCTCCACGTGATTTGGCTGGCTCCCTCTGCCCCACGGGCTCCGCTTCACGCTCTGTACTGCAAAGGCAAGAGGGCACAGGCTACTCTCATATATCAAATCCTTCAACTGTGAACTGAAACTGCAAACTGGAAGCCGTTGCTTTGAAAACTGGAACTCATGTAGTCCTTACCTACATTTCAGGGCTTACCTCCTTCTGAGTTAAAGCTCCCGCCACCTTTTCCATCCGTGACTCTTGTCCCTCTCCTTTGATTTCTCCCATGTTATCTCATTTTCACAATCAATGTCCTTCACAAACCAGGTTGCCAAAGCACCTCCTTCAAACCCCTCTAAAATCCACTTGCTTGCCTATAGGGGTAGGGAGGGAAGGGAGACAGGAAAGACATTTTAAGAAGAGTCTAAATAACACTAAAAAACACTGAAAAATACTCACGTGCACATATCTTACTCAGCACCAGTCATCCATATTACTTGTCCATGTCGCCAATGGCTTTTCTCTGATATTTCTCATTATAAACGTAACGTATCGTACCAAACCACATTGCTGTGTTTTTGCTGGGGCAGGACTGTGTCTGTAACAAGATACCTCACATTTTTCTGAGCCCTGAAATAGCTATCACACCCCGTACATTTGTGAAGCGCGCTCAGCTGGGACAGCTCTGCAAAGCTCCAAGTGTTTTCCCAATACCTCCCTCCAAGAAAGAGCTGCCAGAACCAGTTCCTTCTCCCAAAAGATAAACTCTCTTTGCTGCATCTCCCTGGGGGTGCAGCTCAGCCCTTTGCCCCCCACCAGCAGTGGCAGCGCTGGGGCTGGTGCAAGGCACATTCCAGGAATGCTTCCAGCCAGCGTGCCCTGTGCTTGTAACTCTCCTCCTTTTCCTAAATGTTCAGCCATGGTTAGTCAGACTGAATTTTTTTTTTTTTTTTTTTTTTTAAATAGTTGCTCATTCTCAAGCAGAGACAGGTGCATCTATTCTGGAAGGTTCCCTGTCCAAGTCCTCATTGCCTGGCATATCTTACTTGGATTGGAGCCCAGACCCAGAAAATGTTCATCCAAATTCATTTGTGTTTGTAAATAACAGATTAAAATGAAAAAGTGGATGCAGAATTAATTGCTGTAGGTATAATAATCTCAGCATTAGGATTAGCTAGCAGCATAAGCAAAAAAAACCCCAAAACCAAAAACCCCAAAAAACAGTTACCTGGGATTAAGGAGTCTTGATGATTAAGCTTTATGATTTGCTGCTGAACCAACCAACACGTCTAACTACACAAATACACATTAAAGTTTTGGTCTATGATAAGGTCTTTTTTTAAATACCAAGCTGGCTCTCTGAAGACCACTGCGGAAGGTAACTAAAAGTTGGCAGCACAAAATCGCCATGAAACTGGGTGATGAGCTGTGCCAGTCTGCAAGTTTGAGACAGCAAGGGCACAAGAACTTTGTTCTGGTCCCCTGCATGATGTGGGAGCGAATAAAACAAAATTAATCTCTTCCAGATACGAGAAGGATAAAAAGCAGCTGCAAAACCATTCAGAACAGGGCACAGATCGGAAACCCCTGAGGATGCCACACCGCTTTTTTTGAATCACGGTTTCTAGAAAATCTGCAGAGGTCAGACTTTTGTTGGCGCTGACTGTTGAGCTTGAAAAGCACGCTACTGAATCGGGAGCTCAGTTGCCAGAGAAGCGGCAGATTTAATGGTTGACACAGAGGCCGATTCCCTCTGGCGTTGGCGGGGCTCTGCCCTGCCTCTGCTGCAGCCCGTGCCAGCTCCCACAGCTCTCTCTGGAGGTAGGGCCAGGCTGAGGGACCTTACCGGATCCTGAAAGCTCCTGGTAGGAAGCTCACAGCCCCCATGCAGCCTGAGAAGTGCTCTCTCACAGACACCAACCTCACTTGATTTTAAGGAAAGAAAGTATGTGTTCTATTACAGCCAGTCAACAAGCACAGGCTCAACCCGAGAGCTGCTCAATTCCGTTAGACCCAGAAAATCCTCACATGGGTGGTTTCACAGTGAAGTCACTGGGTTGGCTTGTTTTTCTAGAAGATGAATCATATTCTGCCCTTTGGGCTTAATACCTAAATCTTTTTCTAGATAAGATTGCCACTAACCTGGCTCTGTAAGTTGTCAACCTCATAACCTCGTATCCCATTGGTGTCAATAGCAATGAGGGTTGGTCACCTCTTCATAGTGCCCCAAAACACCATACTGTGTTACTACAAACCTGTCCCCTTTGCAGACGTCGCTGTAGCACCTCCAGGTCTCATGGTTCAATGTTTGCTGGTCTCTGGTACAACCCTGCCATCACAAACTCATCCACACCCTCTCTTTGGTAGCCAGCAAACCACAACAGGCTTCAATACTTTGTACAGAGGAAAGTTGTAAAAGGTCCTATCTCACTGTTGGAAAGCTCAATGGCGGGAGGAAGCCTAGGTCATTGCCAAAACACTGAGCTGTCCTTTCAGGTTTTTTGGTGTTTGAGGTTTTTTTTTCCCTTCCCCCTCATGACTGGTTTCAGTCTGATGAATCTCAAAAAGGAAAAAAAAAAAGAAAAGAAAAGAAAAAAAAAAAGATACAGACATTGATTAAGGTATCCAGCGTTCTCAAGACACTTCAAATAAATTGCCCAGCTCCTCTCTGTAATTTAGCTCAGGAAAGCAGCCAATTTGCTAAATTAAAGATTTTAGAAGTCTTATGAGTAAAGCAAGCCTAGGCTTTGCCCCCTAATTTATTAGCAATTTCATTTCTCTTATCTTACTCAACCCTTCATTTCAGAACCGGTCAAGTTTCAACCAAGTAGATTCATTATCACATGGAAAAACCCACATGCTAGACTAGTGCTGTAGGCTGCACTAGCGCCCTTAAAAATAATACCTAGAGCGGGAGTGAGCTGCCACATCCCTAATGCAGGCCAGCTCGGACTTCCCTGTCACGCCACGTTGCCATGGCTATGAGTGATACTCAGAAACCAATGCTGCCACGGAGATGAGATTGCCATGACACCAAGGCAAGCGGGAGGCTACGCTGGGCAGGTAACACGCTCCAAATACTGGATGTCATAATTTTAATTAATAAGGGAATATAGTGTAGCCACTTACAGGTAGGTAATGCAGAACTTTAGTAGCATTTCTGTTGAATTAAACTGAGGAGAGGTTTTAATATAGCTTTAAAAACAGATGGCAAAAATGCAAGATCTTGTTAACAAAACAAGTAACAGACAAAATATATTGGATTTCTGTGTTATAACAATAAAGTGGAAATAATTAATATGCACTAAACATAAGTAAAAACCACATGAGGATCCCTTACATCTATATTAACTACATAAGACTGCCTTTCTAAAGATGAAGGGCAAAGGCTTCCCAGGAGTCGATTATAGTGCAAGAGAAACCAAGCAAGAAGCAAACTCCTCTGTACCGCGATTTTTAATACTGGAAATTTGTCCATGACTGGGCATGTACAGGACTCAACCCATGTGATCCACAGGCACCCTTAAGCAGGACCCATGTTATCAACTCTCCCCATTTAACTAGGTACCTTGCAGTACTGAGATACTCATCTCATGCTATTCAGTTGTTGCCAAGACACCATTCACACTTCTGATTCCCCACTAGCATCAGCTAATAATCTTCTACTGGCTGGTCTTCAAAGAGCTCCAGAAGGATTCAAGGCTGCTATAAGAAAAGACCAAGGCAAGAGAGAAAAGCTCCTTGGTCTTGCAGTCAAAGAAAGAAGTTCAGCCCATGGCTTTTGCATGCCTCAGATAACCAGGAAACCAGAAAATAAAACCCCAAATCCATTACTTTCTTAAGTCTAATCATTTGGGGATCAGAGTTGTGATTTTTGAATCACAATTGCCTTGAGTTAGCAAGAGCAATAAAACTTTAAAAATGCAGACATGACTACAAGTTCCCCTGTTTGCTCCCTCTTCTCCCTCAAGCTTTAAGCACTCCTTCTCTCTGCTTGCGCCCACAGCTCGGTCCCTCCTGCTTCCCTCGAAGCCCACAACAGAGCCCCTACGTTTCTCAGCCACTTTCCCATGTTGTTCAAAACACAGATGATTTGAGCAGAGGTTCAGGCAAGGGCACAGAAATTGTTCATCCTGGACAAAGCTTCGGGGCTGGGGGAAGCCCTGCTGCAGCGGCCAGCCGGCGCTGCTGCGGCACACAGATGGTGGGGTTGGCATGGACGAGCTCAGAGGCACTGAAAAATCCCAGCCAGCCTGATCCCACCCCATTATCTCGCTCTGACTGAAACAGAAATGCTGTTATCTTTGACCCTACTCTCCTCTGAGGATACAATCAAAGCACTTCTGAAATGCTGCTGCTTCTGCACCAGTAAATCCACAGCAGGGAAGTCAGCCCCCAGAGATCTCAGAGCCTGAGCAAAAGCTAAACACATTTAGCAATCACCATGTTTATAGGGCTATATGTTCTAGGCTTTGCATTGCTGTAACACTCGATACATGAGTTTACCAATCGGCAAGGAAGGTAACAGTGGCAGAGAGATTAACACCAAAGCTAGCAGGAAGTCAATGACACAATAAATGTCCAACTGCCCAACCTCTACTGTAGCAACAAGACTAACCTTACCCTCATGTAGAGATTTGTTTCAGATCTTATTTCAGCTTAAACTGATATTAGCCTTCAAAAGTTAAAAAAAAAAAAAGCCTTAGATAAATTAAAAAAATATTGCAGACAAATGAAAGAGGTATAAGAACCCCAAGCCAATATATTTTGTACTGAGGTTGGTGTGAAGATACCTGGGCTTGAGAAGTGGAAATTTCTGATTTGCGCCCTTCGTTCTGTCTCTGGACAAGTCACTTGCTCCAGGATTGAGAGGCAGAGTGTGACTGGGTCACTGCCCAGGTGGGAGATGGCCTCCAGGGAGGTGAGGAGTTCCTACAGCAGGAAAACTACAAAGGATGCATTAAAAAGAGAGAAAGATTTTTATTTTTTTTACTTTGTTTTGCTATTATGAAGACACTCAGAGTATTTTCAAAATAAGTAAAGCAGGACTGGGGAGATAATTCTTTACAGTACTTAGAGGTATGGCTTTTTTCTAGATCCAAAACGCAAGGGAATTGGGTCAGAACCATGGGTCTTTGCTCTTGTACAAGCTTCTCAAATTCACAGGAAAACAAATGTCACTGCTGTTCACCATGTCATCTGTTGCACACAAGCATGATCGTAACTAAGTCATTGACAAATTATAAACATTTTCCACAATTTATTAGTCCTGTAAGGTTTTTTTGTTTCTCTAGTGGCTGAAAAGAAAAAGCCCGAGCCAGCTCCAGCCCAAAAATCTACTCTTCAAACACTAGTGAATGGAATGAGACTTAGGCTCTTGTAAGGTTTTCTTATTCACCCTGAGAAAGTAGATCTACAGCTCTGCAAAGGCAGGTGCCAAGGACCATGATCCCTTTGCCGGTCAGGCCACAGGCACTGGCTGGGTGCAGCTTCACACCAGCAACGCAGTGCACAAATTTGACTAGAGAGAGAACGGAGTTGCCTGCACCCATCCACGCAGGCAGGTGGAGTTTGCTTTACTTCTCTCTTCTCACCTAAACCACCAAGGATTAGGTTTTACAGATTGGGCTGCAGTGGCATAAAGCATCCTTCCTCTACAGGAGAGTCACTCACTTGGCTGCTTTCCTAAGCAGACCCACATAAGTGGGACCTACCAGGTCCGGACAAGAAGATCCATGTTGGTCATGCCCAAGTCTCCCCTTTCTTATAACAAGCTCACAGCACTGGGACAGCCCCACTGCCTGCTTCCACCAGCGGTGGAGAGAGAATCATGCTCCACAGATGGGAATCTCCTTTCTCTCTTGATATGTTCTGCTTGCTTTGATGGCAATTCTTAAAGCCAATTTTTCTAGAAGCGATTAAGTTGTTGCCTGTGCAGTTAGCAGCAGCCTTTCTTGCTCAGCCATCTCCTTGTGAGACCTGGAATCATCCAGAACTTGTCAAAATATTTTTTTTTTGGATGTTGATGCACATTTAATATTTACATTCCTCCAATCCCAAGAGCACACTTGGTGGGACTGCGGGAAGATGGCTGGTTTGAAAGGGTTAGGCACTTGGGAGTGTTTTTTATGCCTGAGGAGCATCAGCTCACCAGCCTTGCCCACCCTTTCCCTTCCCCATCACAGTAATGATTCATCCTCCCACATGGATTCTCCTGCATTCTCAGGCATCGCTGGTTAAAAATAACTCCCACGTCCCAATTTCTACAACCCCGCTAGCCAGTTCTCTCAGCTCTCAGTGTGGCTAACCCAAGCATTTTCCTTTGCCCCCCAGACAACCATGCCCTTCTCCAAGCCCGTGTCACCCAGGTTCCCTTCCTCCAGCAGAAGTCTCACCTGCTGAAGTGCTGGTTACGCTCCACACCTGGCTCTTCCCTGAGGTGCTGCAGGGGTGATTGCCCAGTCCTGAGGGCTCTGTCTCACGGGCAACTTGCAACTATTGGAGTATTTAGTTTGCAGGCATTTTAAGCTGAAGTTGACTACAAAGACAACTTACTCTTATTTATGTATGCATAAGCCCCCCTCAACCTTGAAACAGAGGAAGTTGTTTAGGATCCTAAACTCGGTGTGTGTGTGTTGACATATTAATAAATAAATAGGTAATTTGCAAAGATCCTACCCCAAAGTGTCATCAGCAAAGAAACCGAGATCTTACCCAGAAGAAAAGCAAATATTGTTTGAATAGGCCAACAACGAAAGCAGGACTGTTTGTACTCAGCAGCAGGGCTCTCGAGGTGGGTGGGATGTGGCAGAACGGCAGAGCTCCTGCCAGCGAGGGTCCGGGTGGGCGGCAGCACCTGCAGCGAGGCTGCGGCCGCGGCATGGGCCGGGGCCAGGGCACGGACCCTGCTCTGCCACCCATCCGCCACGCTCCCCAGGATGGCCTCGTAGCCGGGCAGCAGTGCCAGATGAAAGCAGGACGGACGCTGTCCTTAGAAGTAAAACAAACCAGAGCAAGCAAAGTGGGAGATAAAGACCGAGCCTTGCGCTGCGCATGGCAGCAGGGCGAAGCCAGCCACCGCTTTCCAGGCACCACAGTGAGCGGCTACCCTGGCTGCTAGCCCCCGGCACGGAGACACCGGTACATCCCACTGCCCACTGCACCCACACCTCTCCTCGCACAGCTGAGCCTAAAACCAAGACAAAGCTGTGAAGAAAGCAGCATGAAAATTACCCCCCCAAGTAACATTTTAAGTATCACTTAAATTATATTTAAATAGTATAAATATCCATTGCCATCCTTCATATCTGTTCTCAGCCATATTTTCTTACACCGTAGTTTGAGGGTACGAACATACTCAGATTGTTCCTTAAGATACTAATTTAAGATCATCACACAGACCAGTAGAGAAAAATCAGTAGAGATTTTTGCTTTGAAAATACCAACACTTCAGTTTATTAGCCTGGGAAATTAACAAAAAAAAAAAAAATTTCAAGTTAATTATCCCAACCTCAGATGGGCTGAGTTATTGATTCCCTCCAGTGCTACACAATTATCCACTCCCAGAGAAGCTGCACTAACAAGGGATACTTATTTGCTGATCTCTTCAGCATCACATGCTGGTTGGGGACCCTGACAAGTAAGGCTCCAGCCCACAGCTCCTGCATCTGCAGCCACGTCCAGAAGTGATGCCCAGTCATGTCACCAAACTCCCAGAGACGGTTTGAGGTATCAGCTCCAGAATAAAACAGGCCAGCAGATGAAGAAAAGGAATAATGAAGAGAATTAAAAGTTTCACTATATTTACAAAAAAAATATTGACAAGAGTTCTGTCTACTTCATTAATACAGAAAGCCTTTTGCTGCAGTCCACACATCCTTCCTCGCTTCAAAAGATTTATAAATTATGGGTAAGATACCAGATGTGGAGACGCTACAAGTGTTTGAGCAGTATGAATCTTTAAAGCTATTTGCCTCCAAAAACTATGAGAAAGGTCTTGGCAACAAAATCAAAAAATCGTAGTAAGAAAAAAAAAAAGGGCAAACAAGATACTAATGGGTTTCTTAAGTGGAGCTGGGATGAAAACCAAAACTGGCCTATTTAACAGCGGAAGCTGGGTATAATTTTCTGAAGCCTCTGCTAAAGGTTACCACACCAGTGTCCTTTGCTGTATAAAGTCACTGTCTATGAGTAAGGAGCCCTTACAGACCTTAATCCAAAGGCTCCCGATGTCAGAAGGAAAAGCTCCCTTTGCCTTGCTGGGCTTTGGCGCAAGTCCTGACTCAGCAGCTGGCTGCACACAGCAATGCCGACCGCAGCGCTTCGGGTGGGAAAGCATGCCACGGCTCCCCTCTCCCTGCCAGAAAGCCAGCATCACCGCACGCAGCTGCTCTCGGCGGCGATGGAGGGCAAACGCATGGGGAAACTCCTTGGAAAGAGAGGATTGGGAGTCCATCCACCGCTGGTGTTCCCTGTGACGTTGCCAGCATGGCTGGCTCCAGTCGGACCCAGAAGGCAAAGGAAACCTGGGGGTACAGCCAGATGCATGGAGAAAAATAAGAGCATGGAACAACAACAACCAAACGCTTTTAAAAATAAGTCTTAATTAAATGAAAGTTGAAAGAAGCCAGGGAGTACGCTGTAGTCTCAGCCTCAGGTGGGAAAGGAAATATGAAATGGTGTCAGTCTGTCATTTCAAACAGACTTTCTAAGTCTTTGCTGCACTGAATCAGTACAGGAATCTGCAAATCACAGTAGGCTGGAAATTTCTAGCACAATAAAGCTGTTCTGAGTACTACTGGAGCTTTCTTGAAAAAGTAAATAAACAAAGACAGACAGATGGAAATTATTATAATCCAAATGCTTGACATTGTTGGGAGTGCAGTTTTCAATTATCCCAGATGGACCTGGGCCCTAAAAACTGATCCAAACATCTAAAGCTATGAAAGTGGAAAATATTCGCTCCTGGCATAAGCAGGTGGGAGGCTCCTGGGCTCTCAAACGCCAGCGGGGCCTCTGGCCCACAGCTGGCATCAGCAGCCAAACCCACCGAGGGCGCAGGCAGGGCTTCGGCACAGGCCCTGGTCCCGGCACGCACGGGGCTGCAGAGGAGTGCTCCGTGCTGTGAGTCCGAGTCCGTGGGACAGGGCCCGGCATCCCCTGCCCCACAGTAGGGCCGAGCCCACAGAGCGGGACATTGCTCCCTGCTTTGGGGGGTAAAGCCAAACGCAGGCGGCTGCAGCAGGAGAAGTTCTGGCAGACACCTGCTGGCCGGGGGCATCCCAAAGCTGCTCCTCTCCTCCCACCCGCTGGTCAACCCTGGAGCAGGACTGAGAAATTATTCTACCTACATTTCCTTCAGCTGCATCAAATAGGGAATTCTTACTTTAAAAAAAAAGACAAAACAGCTAGGTATAAAAAAAAAAAAAAAAAGCAAACCTCTATTCCTTCCCATATGCAAGGAAAAAAACCTGTGTTGCAGATTTCTCACCCAAACCAGTTACCTCCAGGGTGCCGGTCGCTGCTGTCACTAATGACACCAGTTCCAGAAATCACCCAAGACGTGAGCAGTTTTGCATGCCATTTCCACAGCGTCGCAGATACTCTCCGGCGGTGAGTAACTCTGACATACAGACACATGCCTTACGGCTAAGGGCTGGTTGGTGATCAGTATTGGGGCGGGGGG
>VYZV01023839.1:0-22273 GCA_013401275.1 Pandion haliaetus
GTCCCCGCCGCCCGTGAAGGGCGAGAGGCCTCGTCCCTGCCTGGGGCCAGGCCCCGCCGTGCTGCGGGCTGCTCAGCGCTGCTCACGCGCTTTTTCTCCCACGGCGGCCCCTTTCTGAAGCGTTTTTCTGCAAGGCGGGGTGCGAGGCGGCGCAGCACCGGCTTTGGGGTACGGGGATGTGAGGCCGGGCGGCCGGCGAGCGGGACAGGCGGGCGAGCTGGGAAGCCGCTTCAGTGTCGGCTGTCGGGAGGCAGCGGAGGACGGAGGCACCGATTCCTGCGCGGGGCCCTGGGCCGCAGCAGCCGCCGTGGGGTGGAGGGGAGCGGATCCGGGGCGCCGTCCGGGCGCTGCGGGCTCGCCACCCTCGGGGTAACGCTGACGGAAGGCACCTCCTTCTTTCCAGGTCCTGTGCCCACCTGCTCCTCCTCGGCATTGCCGTGGCACGCCTCAGGTCGCCGGGCTTTTCCGTCTGTCACGGTGAAACGCCAAAGAACGTAACTGCGGTTTCCTAGAGAGACGACGGGGAAGTGCGGTCCCGGCGCTCGAAGTCAGGCGCTGTGGAAAGCTCTTCGGCGGGCTGCTTGAGCAGGCAGGCACTTGCGGCAGGGCCTCTGCCCTACCGAGACAGCAACAGGCCTGGTTTCCGTCAGTAATTCCTGTTAATTCTGTGGTGTGCTGGAAGTGAAATTTTACACCTAACGGCCAAACTTCTGTCTGAAATTACACCTATTCTTTCTAAATGTAATTCTTGAAATTGTTCTAGCTGGAGGGCATTAGGTCACAGGCACCTTTTGTTACTGCTTTTATTTACTTTTGTAGGAAACACCCATTAAAAGTAAAGCCAAACTTTTTTTTTTAAACAGATGACTGGTGAACCACAAAGTTGGAGTAGCTGAGGTGTCTGAAACCACTGCTTACACATGTATGTACCTTGCAGGATTTCAAAATGAGAGCATCTTGCTCAGAGGGCATGTTGTGAGAACAGGATGTGCCAGACATAGCTGTCGTCTCTCCTGTAGTACAGTAGATTGTGTATTACACATCACTATACCTTGGGTTTGCATATCAAAAGATATGAAGTAAATTGTGTGCTATTTTACATTCTAAATCATAATGCAGATACAGTGAAGTGACTCCTGTGCCCACACAGGGTTAGGCACATGTAGTGCTACAGGACTGTATTTTGGATGTATTACAGGACCATATTTTAGATGTAATTATTGAAAACCTGTGGTGAATATTCTCAGGCAGGCACATACAGCTTAGTGTGGCATTTTTCTTTTAAAAAAAGCTTGTACCTGAACATCAATACTCTCTGATGGTGCAACACCATGTGTGCAAGGCTGCGATTTTTTTCCCCGTAAGATCTACTGATTAAAAAAGAACTTCATACTCTGGGACTCTGAAGTGTTCTTGGTTTGAAAAATGAAGGTAAAACGTAACTATTGTGACATGAAACTGTTCAGTCAGTAGTTGTCCTGTCCCGTTCACCTTGGGAACTCAGACCCATCTGACTGGAAGAAATCTTTTTTTCTTTAGCACCATGCTTTTCCTTCTGTTTCTGCATTTTTTTCTTTTCTGTTTTTTATCTAATCTCATATTCTGCTACCCACTTTCGTAAGAGCTCAGAAATTAAGTAGGGCTAAAAAGGAGGAGGATGATATTCTTGAACCAAAAGTGGTGCCCCCACATTTCATCTCCAATTACAATCATAGATGAAACTTGCGCTTTTATGCAGCTGCCTTTTTCCAGGAACCTCACAGAAGGCAGAAGAGTCTGTCTTGACTCCCCTGAGAAGCTGCTGCTCCAGTTCTTCTGTTTCCAATCTTGACTACGCCATTGCAGCAGTTTCCAGACTTCATTAGAGAATGTTTCCTTATTTACAGTAGAGTGTAACATAAAATGATACTAAAATGGATGGTGATGGAGTATTGAAATGATACCTGCATTAACCTCCTGAAACAGGCAAAGCAATGTGTGCTGGTCTAAAAACTGGACTATTCTAATTGCACCAAGTATGAAGAAACTGATTTCTCAGCCACACGAATACTGCCGTGGGTCTGCTGACGCCACTTGTGGTTGGAGACGTGTTTCTCAGGGTACTACAAGTGTCGTGCAGCCACAGTACCACTGCCATCAAATGGTGCCAGAATCTTCTGGCATCATTTTACTCAAGTTCAAAATAAATGCCATCAACCTCTCCCCCTTTTAAAAAGTAACTTCAGAAAGCTGACATAACATACCTTGTTTATGATACTGATGGGGAACTGAGCATGTATTTGCATAATTACAAAACATTTCTAGAGACATCCAGATTTAAAATCCATTTTTTCCTAGGTCTTAACACAGAGAATGACATCTAACAAATTTCCTCTCAATCTGATTTTGACATCTGTGAATCCATGTTGTTCCAGTAAGGCTTGATATTCAGAGCCACTTCTCTCCTTTCCCTCTGTCTGCACAAGCATGTTCAAAGACTGCAGCAGAGCTGTGCTCCTGTTCTTCTTCTCATCATCCAATACCATTTCAGCCAGCAAAATCCCACAGCCTAATTTAAAAACAAATGCATAAAACAGTACTAATCCATTATCAGGCAAGAGAATCTCTGCTACCATATATAAGGGCGCAAACTACAAGACATGGGTGATTTCATTTATTATTTATGGATTTGCTCTGCTATTAAATGATTAATCCACTATTAAATGTATAATCCACCCCTGTCACAAAAGCTGGGAAATTCCTTTCCACAGTATGGAGGGATCAAACACTCACAAGTCAAGTCATGTCTCTGTTTTCAGGGGAAGAGGGGATGACATCTGTAGACTTGGCATGAGGGTCATGGAAAACAGTAAGACAGGAATAGTAGTTAACATGTCTTTGGGATATATTGCTGCTTCTTCACATTGATACTGAAATTGCGCCAAGCAGATTAAATGGTGGATAGCGAGCATTATAGAAGCAGAGAAGTCAATGTTGTACATTATTTCTGTAGGAACCTCCGAGGTCTTGATGGTGGGACTGTGACCTAGGGATGCGAGCGGAACTTAAATGATCCTGTTTATACACAGCTTCTTCCTCCACCTTCAGACCCGTGAAGGGAAAGGGAAAAGAGGGCTACTGACAAAACAAGCATTGTTTTACTCATTGTCTTTTAGTCTTGCATCTTTGTGTGATGGTTTCTTTTGGCACAGTGGGGGTAGGAGGCCACCAACTCAGACCAAAATACCAGCATTTTACAGTGATTTTACTACTGCCAAGTGCTGTATAACATTCCTATCTTTCTGACCAGGAAGACAACCTCCTCAGAGCCATCCTTAGCCATACACCTCAGACATTCAACAATTGATAAAAAATTAATTAAGCATAACACTGCAGAGTCTTAGAGAAGAGACTGAGATCTGTGGATAAAATTGCTGAGACCTCGGTGTTAACTATCAGGAGTCATAAAAGTCCTGACATCTTACTAATTCCCTGTTTCTTCCTCATATCATCAGCTACCTTACTAAATGCAAGTTCAAGCCACCTACCCTGCAAGGAACCATGACTCAGGTTTGCTTCACAAAGAAAAAGGATTAGCCAAGCATGCCTGAGGTGAGCCTGAACCTATGTTATCTGTCCAGTGGGACTATTCTGCCCTAATTCAGTCATCCATAGATTAGATAGCTGTATTTCAGCTAGCCCTCTCAAACGTGATCTATCCACTATGAAATGTATAATTACTTTTCTTAGGAAAACCAGGCAATTTCCTTCCACAGAGAAGTGAGACAAATCATCCTCTGAAAATGCCTGGTTTTCTACTGATTGGAGAGGTCAAGGTGACTTGATGGTTTAAATGCCTAATAGGTAGGTATCTAAAGTTAGGGTGATAAAGCCCTTTTGTTATGAGTCACTCGTTTCTATTCCCTCCCCGCCTTCCCACGTGATTCTCCTTTGCCTTCAACAGAGACCTGGGAATCGCTGTTTCTGGTTACACAGCAAACATTGCTAGGTAGAGCTACGCAGGACTATCATTTCTAAGTCACCATTATATTACAGCTTTGGAAGACTGTGTCCAAACTTTGTACACTCTGAAAGAAGGACACAAATAGTATGGTCATTTTAATTTGCCACAAAAGTTACTGGAGACATCCACATAACATCAGGGTAATCTGGAAAGATATACGCAGAAAGCACAACCAATGTGGGAAGAACACCTTCAAAATTAGACACAGTAAATTAGTACAGGGAAAAAGAAAAAAAAATAATCTCTACAGTTAATGAAGATTTACTGATGTAATTGAAATTTCTTCATGAGAGGGACTGGAACAGAGCTAACTTTCAAACCCTTCAGGAAGCATACTCTGATGAAGAAATTTTGGCCATGGTTTTATAAGAGGTAAAAATTAATGGTTGTAACAGTCCTTTCTGAATTAGAAAGTCATTTAATCCACATTATCATTGTTTAGCAAGGACATAATTTACAGACAAAACATGGGGGGGCAGACAAAGTGCCAGCCCTCCAAAACCTTTTTTTAAAACCAAAACAAAACCCCACATTAAATACTTCCATTATCCAGGAGTCAGCTAACATATCCAAAACTGAACTGAGAGCTCACACGAAGGGGCTTAGCCATTAAATAGCTCTTCCTAAGCTTTTGTGCTGGGTGGCTCAGATGACGTTACTACCCTTCGCTTGTGTCTCACTACTTTTCTAGGCATGAGTACCGTTAGTAGCTGTAACAAGGTCAAAATCTGATCTAAGAATGATTGAGCTAGGACAGCCAACCAAGTTGTGCCTCTTCTTTCTTTCAAACTTCTCTTTCTATCTTCCTCAAGGATTCTTACCTCAGTGTTCAGTGAGCAAGTGCTGGTTCTTGTTTTTATTATTCATCTATCGTTCTGTTAACCCCCACAATTCTCCACCTCAAAAAACTGTTTCCTGTGCATGACATTTCCTCTAAACCATTGTTAAGGCAGAATGTGGGTAAAAGACAGCATCCTCCAGAAGGCATAGCTGAATGCCACTTCCCAAGGAGCAACACAAAACCGACAGGCTTTATTGGCAGAAGTGCATTTGGATTTTAAAGCTTAGCCCCCTCATTCTTCATGTCTTGATTAGTGAACAGGCCCAAATTTTCCTCAGTTATGCCTATTGCTTAGGAAGTCTTTTCAGTGTAACAGCATTAAATCCACCCCTTCTACCAGGCAGAAAAAGATAACAGCTTTCTCCAGAGCAACTGAAAAACTCAGTTTGGACATTAATGAGAGAAGACAAGTTTATAATTTCTCAGGTGACTGGGCTATATCAGATGATTACAGAACAGCTTGGGCTGAAATGGACCACAGGAGATGTCTAGTCCAACCTCCCGCTCGAAGCAGGGCAGCTCGACAGTCAGCTCAGCTTGTTCAGGGCTTTGATCTCAGATCTTGAAACCTCCAGGGACAAAGGTTCCACAGCCTCTCTGGGCAACCTGCTCGAATGCTTAATTATCCTGAGAGTGCAAAGCTGCGGTGCATTACCACAGACACCATGCCCAAGGGTCTAATGCTTAGCATATCTAGAGCACTGTTCTTTAATCACAGAGTACGCTGAGGTTGTGTGGTAGCCAAGCACATTCTATTCAAATTTTACAGTCAGACACATAGTACTTAGAGGCACGGTTTTAAAGTCTGTGACAGTTACAGGTGTGCCAACTTTAGGATTGAAATTTTCTGACTCAAACAGCTTATAGCAGCTTAAAGAATAGCATTATGAACTTTATGAGTAATTACGAGATGAGAAACATCTCATTGTTGGCATCAGTCTCTCTCAAAATACAAACCTGGTAAGCATAATGGCAAGCTTCATGTCAATATGGTAAAGAAACATTTTATATTTATTGAGTTGTTGAATATTTTGCCTTATCTCTTTATATGTCTGTACAGATGAGATCAGTCACATTTCCACTCATAAAAACCTTCTGCTAAGAACTAAAACCCCCTAATGTGGTAAAAGTCTTGACATTTCCTTGATTTTGTGCAGCTGAATGCTCTGTAGTAAGCACGTTTCTCATGATGAATCACTGTGGTGCTTTTGCTTTACGCAGTGCTCAAAGAGCAAAGTAACTTCTGATTAAGTAACATAAGGCAGAGTCTACCGGGCAGATGCAACTCTTAACCTTGCTCATCAACTCTCTTTCATTTGCTGAGGTTGGTGATTCAGCATAGGCATGGCCTCTTTCACACTGGCTTATTGGGATTATTGCTGTAGAAGTGCGGCAGGCAAGAAACTCACAACTGATAGCGGAGAAAGCTAGTTCAAAAGTGCAACTTTAATCTCCAGGAAGGCTTCCACTACAAAGTACATTTTAAATAGAAAAAATAAATATCAATGAAGTATCAGGAAAAAATAAACATTAGCAGAGGTGACATTAGTGACAAAGTACTTGAAGAGATGGGATACAGTATGTACTTCTCCAATTACAGACTGGAACATGAAGAAACTTCTACTTTTCATTTTCATAAGAGAACTTATACATAAATTCTAAACCTCATCTCAAGTAATGAGACAGAAAGCATAAATGGCCATTTAACCATATTCAGAAAAAAACCTGAACTGATAGGAACCAATAGGAACAGCTCCCAGCTGCAGCCTGTGTGGGTACATACTGTGGCTGGAGGTCAGAAGCTGCTGAAGTTTCTCTGCGACTGTAGCTGCTGTAGGAACATGTTTGAGCTTTGTCCCATTTTCCCTTTTGCCTGCAGAAAAACTACTTTAAAAAGGGTATCCTTGAGATGTTTTTGAGTAAAGCCGCACAGAAAAGTGAAAAAGGGGACTAGCATCTCCAAATTCACACAGATGGTACGGTATTAATTTTTATTTTTTCATTTCTGATAAAAATGAGTAGTAACCACTGAATATACTGCAGAGGGAGAATTCTCTTTAATTTTAAGGTCCAAGAAAACTAAGGTATTAATGTGGCTCATAAAAGCTTGTGGTTTTAACTTACCATCCCATACAGCTATGTCAAGTCTAAGCTTAAGACGGTCTGCAAACTAGCCAAAAGAACTGGACATGAAGGTATTTAATACATAGGAGTTTCGGCCAGCCCCAGACACTTTTTAAATGCACAGAACTCACTCCTGCAGAAGCTGCAGTCCAACTTTTATTCAAGGCCTGTAATAACTATGCTTCACATAAAGGGTCAAAATGATTCTGAACTGCCAATATGTGCTGGCTGATTATGGGTATATTGCAAAAGTGTTGTAAAAACTCAGCATCCCATTTTGCTTCTGGGCATGCTACGGTGACAGATTCTTCTTGAAGCACAAAACAGCATCTAGTAAGTTTCCTGTGATCTTAGTTCGTACATTTGTGAATCCATATTTCTCCAGTAGTTGTTTATATTCTGAGCCACTTCTCTGCTTGCCTTCAGTCATACTGAGGGACTGTAGTACAGCTCTAGGAGGGTGTGTCTTCTGTTCATCAAGCACAATTTCTGCCACTAGCAAGGCACCTCCTGCATTTCCGAAACAACCAAGAGTGGTTCAGTAAAGTATTTTGAGCTTCAAGTTTTTAGCATTTTGCTCAGACACAGTTATAGAGGTCCCTCAGACTAGTGTTTCAATGGTCTTCAGTGGAAATCAGTGACAGAACTTTACTTTCAGTAATCTCTTCCTGGATGCAACCATTTAATTGTTAAAAGGAAGGGGGAGTTTAGAGCACTGTCTCCACTTCAATGACGTTCAGATCACTTCCTGACTACGCTCTTAAACTCAAGTCTTGTTTCCATTTGAAACAAGCAACTCCTGTAAGCATCTGTCATACCCCAATCTTTGCATAAGAAGATTAAGACAGTCACCCATGATTTTCTTTCCTAATTTATAAACAGGTTCATGATTTATGGCCTAGATCTAATTTTGAATGCTTTCCTATGAAACAAACTTCATAGCTACAGTTAATCCTGTTGGATTAAGGAATCAGTTGACCTTAGCAGTCAGGCTTTTCTGCTTTTTGTCTTCTCCTTTTATCTTTAATACTGTCCAAATATGAATCAACAGTGTGCCCTGGCAGCCAAAAGGGCCAACCGTGTCCTGGGGTGCAGCAAGCACAGCACAGCTAGCTGGTCGAGGGAGGCGACTGTCCCACTCTACACTGCACTGGCGCAGCCCCACCTCAAGTACCGTGTGCAGTTTTGGGTGCCTCAATATAAGAATAACATCAAACTGTTAGAGGGGGGACGTGCTGATCTCTCTCTGGTGACCAGCGATAGGACACAAGGAAATGGAATGAAGCTGTGTTGGGGGAATTTCAGATTGGACATTAGGAAAAGGTTCTTCACTGAGAGGGTGGTTGGTCACTGGAACAGGTTCCCCAGGGAAGTGGTCATGGCACCAAGCCTGTCAGAGCTCAAGGAGCATCTAGAAGATGCTTTTAGTCATATGGTTTAGTTTTAGGTAGTTCTGTGAGGAGCAGGGATTTGCATTTCAGGATCCTTATGGGTCCCTTCCAACTTAAGATACTCTACGATTCTATAATTCAGAAGGTAGGAGAAAGCAGAAGAGGCTACATATTTCTCATTAAATCTGTGCCTAAAGCAGTGCTGAACTCCAGTTTACCATAATCTGGGCACTACTGAGATAGCAAAACAATAAAACAAGCTGCTGCTTCTTGAACAGAAAAACAAACTGCTTCTTCTTGATTAACCTAAAGGAAGTTTAGACTACTTGATGTATAGAAATAAGCACATGCTTAGTTATTTGATGATACAGAGCTTAGTAAGAAAGACTGGGCATGGCAAAGATAGGCGAGATGACATAGTTGTATGTGAAGCCTGTAACTATAGTAAGGGCTTATTTTATATAGTTTTATTAGCAGCTTTGTTTCCTTTTTTTCTTAATAGGTATTACCATAATGCAAGCATAGACATTCAAGCAAAGGCTACTATGATCGGGCATAAAAATATGCTTTTTTTAATATGAACTTCTTATGATTGCTCATGATGTTTATGCATTAACATGCACCTTTAAGCCCACAAGATAAAAAAAAAAAAAAAATCTTACCTGGTTCGCAAACAGCTGATACCTTGCTTAACAGCACATGTATCTTTTCATCAGGCCAGTCATGAAGAATACGTGAAAGGATGTAAAGATCTGCTTCTGGAAGATTGTCCTTGAAGAAGTCACCTGTTGGAAAGCAGAGTTAGTACATTCCTACAGAAACCACACAGTACATTCCTACAAAATGAAATTAAAATATTGCGGAGGAACTAGGAGCTTCAGGAGAGGTAAAGAAAGAAGCAAGAATGAACAGGTATAGGTATGCACTGATTTGCAGATAAGGAAAGCATAGTTAAAGAGAAACGCCTATCACAGGTAACAATTCTGTAACATACAAAAATGGGGAGAAAGCCTAAAGCAAGGAAGGAGACATTGAAGTCCTTTGTGGCCACAACATCGATCTTGCCTAGAAAACAAAAGCCTGAGACAAGCACATGCAGCCTCTACTCCCAGTGGTACTCAAAAATGACTAAACCGTACTTCCTTCATGGAGAATATTTATCCATATTCTCCAAGCATAGCCAGTTTGTTTTTATCCTCACAGGCTTGAGAAATATGACGTCCCCATTTAGCATGGGTGAGCCTACGTTGCCTTGTACTACATGTTTGGGGTTGGAGCAGGGTAGCACACCATTTTCCACAGCAAAAGAGCCTGCTCTGTGCTCCAGGATAACAAAAATAAGACAAAAGACTATGTGTTACATTTACCTGATACAAATGTCACTGGAGCTGTGTGTTGTCCTGAAGGCTGAAAGTAAGAGGTGTTTGCAATGACTTCTGGAAGGTCAAATACTGTGACCTTCAGATTTGGGTATATTTGTACTAATTCATGAGCCAGAGCTCCAGTGCAACCTGTTGGAAGTTTAAAAAAGTCAAATCAAGTCTTTTCTCCCAGCATTTGCAGACATTTTTAAAGACAAGGCTGTATATAACATTAAAATAGAGACATCAAATCAGAATTAGAGGTAGACAGTCAGCTCCACAATTTGACATGGGCAATAGCACTTCCTGGTGGATACAGCAATGCTTTAAAGCTTGGGGAATGCAGGCGTGACTCCTTACTGTCACAGAAATCCTAGTATGACCTTTGATACCAGTACCTCAGGGTTTTTTGGGGGGTAGAAGAACATTAATGAAAGGGCAAGGACTTGTAATTTGTGGATGAAGAGCACTAAAACTATTTACCACTTAGAAAGCACTAATATATGAAGTCTGACAAATACTCTCCAGCATGGTGAAGTAGACAGGGATAATAACGTCTTGGGAGTCTCTGCACAAGTGGCAAAGGTTGCACCACTATTGTGTTAATTCCTCTGACATGCTGTCCACCTCCCCAGGCACTAAGTAAAGTGTTCCTTCTTCAGTGGATCTTTCCCTATGTAATAACACTCCCTCTGCGCAACTCCAAGCACAGGGCAAAAAAAGGACATTAACAAGAAGAGTTTCTTCAGGTTTATCATTGGTCTTTAACATTTCGGTGGCCATCTTAGATATTAATAATTAAAACAACACACAAAACAAACCAATTCTAAAAGAATCAAAGAACTTCTTGTTCTAGAAGTGCCGTGTTTCAAGTTTGACATCCCAATATAGAAGGATTCAGAAATAAATCCTTCATTACTTTTGAAAATCTTGGACATGCCAAAGGACAGCAACAGCAGAGTTGAAAATGGAGATCCCAGCCCAATATTCTATCAGCTATGCCACAAACAATCTTGTTTTCTGTGTTGAGCTGTGTCAGTATGAAACTGATTGTGACAAACATTCACTTATTTCAAAGTACTCAATTACCATTTAAGTAACTCTGCTTTCAGTTAACTGCACTCAGTTCTTTTATTCTGACATTACAATACCAGGAAAATAACAGTAGATAATAGTATTGCAGTTCTAGTAAAAAATATACATATGTTGAAAGTAAAAAAATATGGAACTGAAATCAAGTTTTTCCCTTTAATTTGTATACAAGTTCAGTTACAGGCAATACCTCCTAAATCACAAGCAGATTTAAACTGTGAAAGATCAAATGCTGTAGCCACGTCTCTTGCTGTCAGGCGGGCAATGCTGTGCATGGCAGCCATAAAGCGTTGCTTCACCTCCTGGCTGTGGTAATAGTCCTAAAAAGGGAAAAAAGCACAGTAACTGAAGTTTATTTTCATTACTTAACTAAAACTATGTATAACCAAGGCAGCAGGTGCACACCATTAACATTAGAATTCTAAAATTAAATGCTCAGTTAAAAGTGCCATTGACTAGTTGCTCATCCAAGTCCTTCGCTGTTTCACTGTAGTGATAAGCGGATTTTTGCATCCCCTCAAAAATTCTGATCACACATACATCTTTTGCAGTGTGTCTCAAAGGACGTACACTTGGTTGGTTTGCGCCTGGTCTTGGGGATGTCCCAAGGGCTGTTAAATTAACACTTCTGCCTACTGAAGCTGGGGCAGCATAGCAGAAAGAAGGGGTAATCTGAAAAGTGCTTTAAAAGAAATACTCTGCCTTTGTGTCGTGGTTTAACCCCAGCCAGCAACTAAGCACCATGTAGCCGCTCACTCACTCTAGGAAGACAATTAACTCTATCCAAGCTGAAACCAGGACACTTTAATACACGTTTACGAACACATTCGCTCCACAGCAAGATGTCTTCAGACGTTAAACTATTTGAAAGGACAGATTGAGGAGTTTTTTCTTTCAGCCTCCTGAAGTGTTCCTTCTTCTTCTTGATATACTCACAAATTGCTTTCATTTAATTCTGACATTTATTCTCCCATGACAGGAAAATAACTAGATGATTGGACTGTAACTTAAACCAGAAACATTAAAGCTCATACTAGGTTTTTTGATGAGGGGAGAAGCAAGCATTCAATACCAGAACCTCAACCTCATGCTTTCACCTTTGAAATGATACATAAGCATGAATTCCTTTATGTCTCACTTTCATACAGATTTCATCAGTTATGTTTGGCTTTACAGCTACTGTGAACTGGAAGTATTGCCGGGCTGTGCCATGCACAGTGCCATAGGCAGCCCATATATTCTGCTTAGACATACCATCTTGTACATATATGGAGCTCAGGCCTGAACTGGTAGCAACTCCTACCACAAACATCACCCAAGCAAATTCAAGTTGGTAATCCAGACGTTTAACAAAGGATGAGATCCAGTTCACCTACATTAAAACACCTAATTTGAACACAAATTTAAGCAGCTACTACAGCAGCTATCCTAAAGCAAAGTATCTAAATACCCTTTAAAAGAGCCTTTGAAGGATTCCTAAAGGAGGTTCTGTCCACCAGTAATCTAGGTACTAACATCAGGCTAACAGGACCTTCTTAAACCTCCAAAAGGCCGTATTTCCTTCCATCAACTGTATAGGAGGGATGTAGACATCTCTTTTAGGAGACTGGCTTCATCACCATCTAGAAGTTAAGTACAAATTAAGAACCTCAGGATGTAGCCTGAAGTACACTTTAAGCCAGCACTGCTGTCGGAGGTAAGTCCTGACATGTTATCCTGCTCACTCTATTAGCCCTCTCCTTAGACACAAATATTTACGCTCCTCAACCTGCTTCACCAGGCAGGTAATTGACAAGTTAGGCTAGTTATAACCCTAAGTGATTCTCTGAACACATCCACCTGGGCTAGCATTGGAAAAGGAATGCTACAGAGATGGAAAGAGATGGAAGAATTCCTACCAGCAATATATACCAGCTTGAAACATATACAAAACTACAAGCCTTCATAAAAGAGATTATATCCCTTCTCCACTGCATCAACACAAAGTGACTTTGAAAACAGCACAGATTGAACTGGATGCACATCAGTACCAAGTGATTGGCACCCAACATAGGAGCGCATGTGTGGTAAGGTACTAGGACACATAAATGCAAATTAAACAGGCCCAGAGGTTGTTCTGAGAGTGTGAGTGAGTGAGTGAGTGATGGACAACACTTTAGCCAGAGAATTTTTGTCAGCACTCAAATTTCCCAGTATATTCTGTGATTGCTCCAGCACTTCAGAGCCTTAAGTTGAAGGGAACAGAGATGTCTGGACTAGCAAGTAGCATTGTGTTTCTACCATTTCTGAGACTGACCAACTCTCTTAGAAAGCTCAGTCTCCATTTGCCCCTAGATCAGTTCTGGGCTCCTCACAGCTAGTTGTGATACTAATAACAGTTTATATTACCTTAAATAAATCCTCTGCTTTCTTTCCAAAGGCTCGATGATTCTGTCTGCTGCCTTCTTTGACAGCAGACTCCAAGTTTGTGAAGAGAGGCCAAAGGTGGTCATTAGAGTGGATGATGTAGCCGTGAAGTGAGTAGTCACCATCTGAGGTCAGGTAGGTATTTGCTGAATCTGTATTACTGTAACCTTATGGGAAGAAAATTGTAACCAGCTTTGTTTCAGTACTTTACAACTGTCAATTAAAATCTGAAGGCATGCTTTTCCTGCATCACTTAAATAGCTAGCAAATACTGATCTTATGATTGTATTTTATTTTGTGCAAAGATTTCTATGAAATAATTCTAGAAGTCTTCTCATTCTTAAAGGAGCAAGTACTTTGTTTATAAAAAGAATTTACATGCTGGAAGATATAGATACCCAATACAGATAGACCAATTTATATATTTTTTTTAAACCAGAGTACCTCAGTTAGACACGTAATATTCAAGGGAGAGTATTAGAAGTTACTCATTCTTGACCACATTTTTCTTTAGCTTATGGCTTCTCCTTCCCTTAAATTCAAGCTTTCTGCAGTATGTTTTGCCTTTAGGGCTTTCTCTTTGGTCTTATCCTCTAACAAAGCTGAAAGCCTCCTTTATTCCCTTTTCTTGGCATTTGGCCATTTCAAGTCTTACTATGTAAATGATGCATATGGAAACTTTTAACTATATAGTGCAGACTGAAAAAGTTAATGTTAATACTGACTCCCTCACCTACATACAGCTTCAAGCACTGTTCCAGTTAGGGGCACTACAATTTAAGCTGTTGTCCATGAAAAGGGACACATTCCAGAGCTCTCCTCAAAACCCTGATTCTCTGCTGAAGATTGTGACTCTGCATTGCTGCAGCAGGGAATGGAATTTGGTCCTTATTTTAGATAGAATCATAGAATCATTTATGTTGGAAATGCCTTTTAAGATCATCGAGTCCAACCATAAACCTAACACTGCTAAGTCCACCACAAAACCATGTCCCTCAGTGCCACATCTATACATCTTTTAAATACCTCCAGGGGTGGTGACTCAACCACTTCCCTGGGCAGCCTGTTCCAGTGTTTGACAACCCTTTTGGTGAAGAAATTCTTCCTAGTGTCCAATCCAAACCTCCCCTGGCACAACTTGGTGCAATTTCCTCTTGTCCTATCACTAGTTACTCGGGAGAAGAGACCGACACCCACCTCGCTACAACCTCCTTTCAGATAGCTGTAGAGAGCGATCAGATCTCCCCTCAGTCTCCTTTTCCCCAGGCTAAACAACCCCAGTTCCCTCAGCCGCTCCTCAGAAGACTTGTGCTCCAGGCCCCTCACCAGCTTCGTTGCCCTTCTCTGGACACACTCCAGCACCTCAATGTCTTTCCTGTAGTGAGGGGCCCAAAACTGAACACAGTACTCAAGGGGCGGCCTCACCAGTGCCGAGTACAGGGGAGTGATCACTTCCCTGCTCCTGCTGGCCACACTGTTTCTGATACAGGCCAGGATACCGTTGGCCTTCTTGGCCACCTGGGCACACTGCTGGCTCGTATTCAGGTGACTGTCGACCTGCACCCCCAGGTCCTTTTCTGCCAGGCAGCTTTCCAGCCACTCCTCCCCAAGCCTGTAGCGCTGCATGGGCTTGTTGTAACTAAAGCGCAGATGATACATCTGGGCTATTACGCTGCTCCCTGGGACTGCCCACGCAACTTTTTCTTAGAAATTTGGTCAGTACTATGTCCAAAGAGCAAAAGCAATCTAAGGATTCCTCAAAGGAGACCTGAATGTGTTCATTAGATAAAGCCTGCCCCCAAACAAAACAATTCCAGCTACTAATAATGAAAGCAAAGAAACAATCCATTCACCTTTCCCCCAAATCCAAGTTACCCACAGTATCAAGTCAGACCCTGTGACCTTCAATGCATCTTTTTCAGTCCTGCATGTCTTTCAGTACTATATGCAGTTGGGGGGAGGAGAAATTAAGTCACCTTGTGGTGTTTTCTCCAGTAATCCAAGAGCAGCACATGCATCAAGGAGTCTTTCTGTTCCACACACAGAGGTTCCAACCTCATCTGCAATATCCACAGCCTTCAGTGGACCTTTATCTTTCAGGTGATCAAATATCTTCAGCTTAGAGGTTACAAACAGAGCCTACATGTAGCAAAAAAATTGTTAGCATGCTGTGTTTGAAAGACTGCAATCAAGAAACAAGAGAACTATACCTTTTGCCTGCAATTATTCTACACAACTATTGTTCTTTAAGAAGTGCAACACAGTTTTAACAAAATTCATAAAAATAGCTGTGATACATTTCCTTCCCTCTCAGAGGGTTCCACTATCTTAGCCAAGTAACAGAATTTTGAACAGAGTTGTTTAGGAGAGAAGGGGACTCAAAATATTCCGGAACGCAGCCCACCGATTCTGTATGAAGACCACCTCTTTATTCAGATATTTAGCATATTCCCATCTATAAGATTGTTCCATAAGGTCAAACATTCTTAAGCATCTGAACAATGCCAAAAGATCAAATTAAATTTGAGTTACCCAAAACGTAAGGAACTGGAAAGCTCCACTAAGGCAGTGTAACACCTTCAGTTGCTGTAATACTGGTCTTTGTTTAACAAAAATTAAGAAGAAAAAAAAAAAAAAAAGAATAAAACTTCAGAGCACAACTGTACTACATGCACACCTTAATAGGACATTGTACATATGGAATAAGGAACAGAGAACAGCTAGTGCCCGATGGTGAAGAAAAACCCATGGGCAATGCAGCCGCCTAAGTTGAAAAACTTAACTGAACTTGTAGAGATATGCTAACCAAACCAGAGAGTAAAGTTAATGAGAAGTGATAATATATACCCTTCCATTTGAAATTAATTTGCAATTCTGCAGTTTCAGTATTCTGAAATAGTTAAAACATATAAAACCAAGGAACTTATTGTAGAGCATGAGAGTGGAAGCACACACAGCAGTCACAGAACCAATTTCTTTGCAACTGCAGGCCACTATAAATGTACTTAAAAATCAAAGGCAGTCAAGGAAAAAAATGGATTGACATTCTGTTTAATAAAAATCAAATGGAGAAAAAAGAGATCAGCTTTGAGAGGAAGGTCTGCTACCGTGTGTCTATTTTATCAACTTCATCCTCTTTTTACAGTTTCCCCTGTTATTCTAATAGGAACATATAGCTGGTATTTATTATAATCCAGGCTTTCACAATACTGAGCCAACTGCACCTAGTCTACAACCATTTGGCTTCCAAGACATGCCCAATCTTTGGACTGATACCACCTAGAAACTATAAGAACAGGAAAGAGAAGGTAAGAAGATAGGGTCAAAAATTTGGCTGATCCAAATCACTCCTACCATTCCGTAATTCTCAGTTTGAGGTGGGTGGCATGGGGCGGGTACGTGAATCAAAAGAAAAAATCCCAAAGGTCTGAGTACAGATCAGACTGTGCAAATCCAGAACATACTAAGTTTGAGAAAGTGTGATTTAACCCTGATCCCCTCCTGTTCTGTAACAACAGCTGTTCAGAGTAAAATAGGTGGCAACATCTTTGCCAGCAGGAGATTTCACTCTGCTTCATAAAGTCCTTGAAACAACAGTCAAGGATCAAAATGAAACAGAACTTGAGAGCTTTCATGAAACTAAATGCTTTTGTGCTCTTATCCTTATTCTACAAGTGGAGAGATGATGAGTTTTGTGAGATCACAGGAAGCATTCATTGCAACTGGTAATTAATTTTACAAAGATTCAAGCCCTGAGGAAAAAAATTTCTCACTAGTTCAACATGAAACTCAGCACTTCACAGCGTGACTTTACACTGGATTAGTGGGAAATGAAAGCTTCTGCTTTTATTTACAGCCTCCACTGGCTTTCACTGCAAAAAACCAAATTTGGTATCACATCACTGTAAACAGTGTACATAATGTGCAACAAAATGCTGATGATTGTCCATTTTTTTTTTTACTTAAATTGAACAAGTACTAAGCATAATCTCACCCATTCAAATACATCAAAACTCGCTCCCTATGGATACACAAGAAAGTTCACAATCACAGCATATCAAGGCTGCTTTATTCCAAAGCTCACAATACTGCTTTGCATGCCTACAAGCAGCACACTCACAGATCTACAGTGACCACGCTATGCTTTACCTTCAGATCAGAGTACCACTTTCCACTGTTTCAGCAAAACCATCGTCCGCTGTCTTGTATATTTCGCTCCACACCCCCTCAAATTTGTTATATCTTTAGTTCCAGGTTTGTCACTTCACTGCCACTTTAGCAGTTTTTTCGCCTGTTCCTAAAACATGAATGACTTGATAGAGATCAGCTATCTGTTAGAATGATTGGTGTACATTTCTCCTTCACCTTCTTCACTACTGTCTTCACTACACTGGAGCTACGAGTAGAAAACTTGGCAGCACTTAAAATGTCCAGCTACTCATTTCCCATCACACTTGGCTGCTACACAGAGCATGTGACCTTCTGTTTGTAAGCTGTTATGTGTACGCTTCCATCATATAATGCACGGAGATCATCAGCTAAACTTACCTGGAACGTTAAACAGGGTATAAAAAAATAAAACTCCTTAACAGGGAATAAAAATATTAAGATCTTCCACAGAATTCTAATGCTAAGCATTAGAAGTTAGAAAGGAAACATAATATATACAATTCTTGTCACAGTTTTAAGTCAGATAAGTTAACCACATTACATGCTTTCTTCACAGAGTATATAAAGGTAACTTCCTGCTTGATTGTGCTCGTTATCAGTTTAAAAAAAAAAAACCCAAACTTTTTTTCCTCTCAACTCAAGAGACAAAAATTTTTATCACATGGGTAATTGAAATTTTGTAGAATAGATAAAAGCAAATACCAAAAACCCGTATGTTGGCACTGCACCAGAAGTTTCAGCTGTCTTAGATTCTCTGGTACTTCAGTGGTCCTTTTATACTAATTATTAATACATTCCTACACCAGCTCAAGTATTTCACATTACCTGCTATGTATTACAATCCAATTAAACAATCATATCAGTCAGCAATGCAATGAGTAGTTTTATTTTTTCCCTTACCTTTGAAGCTCTAAAACCATCCATCAGCTCTAGTATTTTAGGTGGAAGTTTTGCTGCACTTTTTGACACTCCATTCTGATTTTCCAAAGGTACCATAAAAGCAGCTGTGACACTAGAACTGTTTTCGGAACTGTAAATAGCTCCTGAGGAACACATCCCACTGCTGTCCAACTTACTGGCACCTTTTTGCTCTGTGAAATTTGAAGATTCACTTTCTCCATCACTTAGGTTCTCAAAAGTGTCCACGGAAGGGATAGAGTCATACTTTTTATGTTGTACATTATGTTTAGAAGGCGGATAGTACAATTCTGCTAGCTTTTTGCAGAAGTGATTCAGAGGAAATCCCACCACATTCAAGAAGTCTCCATGGACATATTCAACTAACATTCCACCAAGGGCCTGGATTCCATATCCACCAGCCTTGTCCCTGGGGGAGAGAAAGCAAAACCAACATATATCTAATTAAGGTTAAGAGTAAAGGTAGTACAGAACACAAATAATCCACCAGTACTGCAGAGTCTGGAATAAAGACTAGTGTCCTGAAGTTAGAGGTGGATCAGATCTACTAGTTAGGTTCAGCCCTTCAATTTATAAATCACAAGATAAATATAAGTATCAGTATTTCTACTAAGGGTGAGCAGCCTAAGGTCTTTATGCTCAGACAGTCCAAGTGCCATTGTCACCCAAGCAGGAGGTACATCAGCTGACTGCAATCAGATTGTGTTGCCATAGGTTACCCAGCACTCTCCAAGTCCTGGCTACCAAAAAGGTTAGCAGCAAGTGTCACTGGGACCAACACTGTCACTGGGTCATCACCCAGCTGCATACTGACCCTTGCTCTATTCCACAGGAGGCTGAAGGGCCTTTAGCAATACATTAGCTCCAAAAGGAGCTCACACTGAAGAAGACATCTTCAACTCAACTCAACCTCAACTCAAACGACTGTAGTATGCAGATCTCAGTCATAGGAATATCTAAAATGAGGATCAGGAAGATAGGACTTTCTTGGGGAGGAACAACCTATTCAAATACAAAATCCACTACTATCCCATTCAGCCCTATCCAATTGTTCTGTAAACCTCTGAGATAAAGGTAGAGTTGTGGTTCGTAGCACTGTGCTCTTAGATGTCACGGTAATACTAGTAATTTGGCACATGAATGTATTTTCACAGAAAGTAACCTTTGAAATCTAATTTGTCTTTAGGTGTAACTATGCAAATTCACTGTGTGGAATGGAAATGTACACAGGCAGATAAGGTGCAATAGACCCAACAATTTTACTGTTGACATTTAAGGAACAAGGCAGTTAAAAGTATGCTTACTACATGATAACACCAGAATCTGAAAGCCTAAGTCAGCAAGCTCTGAAACCAAAGATCAGTCAATCTCAGATCTATTAACTTAAGATCATGTGGAATTATGCAAACCACTTGTGAAAGAAGGTTATCATACAAAGAAGATTGTAGGTTTTTCTTCTTATATTTGACCAGAACCAGCTCTTTACATTTTTAGAACTTATTTCTGGATTCCCTTTCTGATAGTCTATTAAGAGAAACAGAGGAATCAGTATCCCAACAAATGGGATTTTTGAACTGCTATAAACTAGGGAACGGGGCTTTTCCTTTAATCTTGCATTTTAAACACCATTGTATAGCAGTAATTGTTTAAATTATTCCTTCTTTTATAACATACTTAAGACTTACACCATCTAAATTATGAATATTCTAATGACTAAAAAGTCTTTTCATTTTTAAATGAAGTAGCAGTCCAGTAGGATGAAGTCATTCTGGTGTACGCTGACAGGGAGGCAAAAAACATTGTGACCATCAAGAGCAGTGGATCAAACACCCAGCAAGGACATTAACACAACTGGCCACATCTTGTTTATTTTTATACAGAACTTTATATTCTGTCATTGGATCCTAAGTAGGATTCTCTACTACAGGAACAGTCCAAAAACATGAAGCTATGCAGTTAGTAACAGTTTCATTGATTTTTCAACAAGTGTCTTCCATGCTAAACCCCAGAATATGTCAGTATTTACACAGCTCTCATAACTAGCTCTGGCTAATCTGACTGGCTTTTGTAATTGGATACTTCTATTAGCATAGCACTAACTTTAAGGCTTCATTTACAACACTATGCAGAGCATCAGTTAATTTGCATTACAATAAAAAATACAACTCACTTTAAAGACTTTTTGAAAAACAGTAAGATCACTGCTGCAACGAAAACATTTTTCTGTAACTGACTGTTGTAGAGGATACATGATTTCAGCAAGAATGTGTGCAACATCCACTGATTTAAAAACAAACCCAAAAACAACAACAAAAAAAACCCACAACCAACCAACCCCCACACAATACAGCAGGAATGTGTGCAACATCCACTGATTTTTTCTAAACCACCCCCCCACCCAAACAACAAACCAACCCACACACAATACAATGGGGAAAAATTGTTAAGAAAGAGGTAAAATGTAGGTAACTCTTGAAAATGCAACATTAAAGCACATTTCCTTTATTAGCTGTAGAACTTGAACTTCATAGTCATGCCACAAAATAGTATATCCATGTATACAATATCTCTATTGTCCAACAAAGCCAACGATCAAATAAATCACTGTTGCACTAACAAGCACTACTGCTCCTACAGATGAAGGGAGATGCTTGGTTGGGTTTTAGGTGCGTTTCCAAAGGCAAGAACACATCTGTGACAGTTATACACATGTCTTGACTCATACAGTCGCATTAGCAGAAACACAAGTTTCAGCCACATTAGACAGAACCCATCTGAGCTAGTGACTGGGCTTCACTAATAGTCAGAGAGATATAGGTACATCACTGACAAAATTAATCTTTACTGAAGCAAGTATTTAAAATACATTAGAAGCTGCACACTAATTTCTTGCATCTATCAACTATTAGTTGATTGAATACCCAAGCTTAGTTATTTTCACTTCATTTATCTACAAATTAGAAAAGTCCCACCTTTAGTTCCTTTATATTTAAAGGAGGCGTTTCTGTAGAGCAGAGAGACTGGCATGACAGAGATAAGGAGAAGCAGAATTTGGTCACCTATCTCCTGGGAGATCAACACCTACATGTCCAGTCAGCATATACACATCATGGAACCAGAGATGCATTTCAATTTGCAAAGGAACTTGCAAAGGAGCAGAGATAGGCAGGTACAACAGAAAGATTTGCTAGTAAGTTCTGATGAATGTAGAACAACTGTTTCATACATAGGAGTTAACTGTAGCAACATGATAGATTAAAAATAAGATTCAAAGTTAATTCTAGTATAAGAACAGTATAGCTCCCCTTATTTCTGTAATCCTGCACCTGGAAGGTATTTGCTCTTATGGTCTAAGAGCTGATAACCTCAAGCTATCCATGAGCTAATTTGTGCTGTGAAGACTGTAATTGTTCACCAAATCCAAAAGATACTCTTGCTATAGCTTAGAAATCATAAAAAGGAAGAGAGTTACACATTTACATTCTACATTTTATTACTTCATAGTTGCTGTGGTTTCAGGACACCTCAGTCGGTAACAAAGCATCATGAAGCCGCTCACTCACCCCCCACCCCCGCGCCTGGCCACGTTGGGATGAGGAGAAAATCCAAAGGCAGGCTCGTGGGTCGAGACAAGGACTGGGAGGGATCACTCCCCACTTATGGTCACGGGCAAAAGACAGGTTCAACTTGGGAAAAAAACAAAATCAATTTAATTTACTACAAATCAAAACAAAAACAAAACACAAGGGCATTAGGAAGGGAAACTAAACATCAGAACACCTCCTCCCACCCCTCCCGCCTTCCCGGCTCAGCTCCATTCCCGGTGCTTTCTACCTCCTCCCCCCGGCGGCGCAGGGGAACAGGGGATGGGGGTTGAGTCAGCTCGCCACACATCGTCGTTGCCGCTCCTTTCCTCAGGGGGAAGATTCCTCACTCGTCCCCTGCTCCACCGTGGGGTCCCTCCCAC
>VYZV01023839.1:33904-51221 GCA_013401275.1 Pandion haliaetus
CGTCCCAGCGAGCGGCGGAGGGTCGGCCCCCGCCTCGGCCTCCGGGCCCAGGCGGCGCGGCGGGAGCGGGCCTCTGGCGGTAATGGGCCCGGCGTGTGAGGAGCGGGGCCTCGGCAGCCACACCGCTGTGGGGGGTAGGCTGGTTTCGTGGGAAGCTGCAGCTTTACCAGAAATTAGCGGTACATCACCTAAGGGCAGGCTTAAACGAAGAGGACTAGACACCACAGACAGGTTTCCGTCCTAGGAGGCACGTTTAACACCCGCCTCCCCTGCTGCAGTAGTTCTTGAGTGAAGTATTTGGCAAAGAGGCGATATCATTCTTTTATTTCTTTTTTCGGTCAGAAGGATCTATTACCATCATCTGATTTGATACAAATCCTGGATATCCCCTACTCGGCCTTTTAAGCAAGTAGAAAAAGCTCAACATAAAAAATTTATTCCCAACAACTTGCAAGTAGTGTCACGCAATGTGTTCTCTCAGTTGGCTGGTAAGAAAGTGAAATAGGTACTCTCGCATTAAAAAATATATCCAGTCATTAAAATAGAAGTTTGCATCGAATAATCGGCTCTCTTGACATCTGTCTCATGGACCATGTGTCTGATGGCTGTGTTAGGGATTGCTGAATCTGGAAGCCGATGGAGGGGAGGCTGCCCCAGCTCCATGCCCCCAGGCGCTGCCAGCAGTGGGGCTGAGCATGTATTGCCAGCAGGCACACACACACAGCCCCCCCCCTTGGGCCTCCTGCTTCTGTCAGTGCTCGGGGATCAGCCTTTTGGCACCATAACCTAACAGGTTGTACATCATCCTAAGTATCAGAATTTAAGTTTTGAAATTAGATTTTCTTGTGGGTGGCAGTGACTTGAGAGCAGAATTAAGAATTTATCTTTAAACACATTTTTGCTCAAATAATTCAAAAATAAAAATACAACTGTGAATGTAGACATCTGTCCTCTGCAAATCCATAGTGCTGAAAATAGTTCTGGGATAGCTGGAGAGCCAACTAGGGAAAAAGGGCCTCTGTGAAACAGAGCAAGGAATAGTCTGTGCTTGTCAGAACAAATTCACTGCTCTTTTTTTTCAGGGCTGTGCACTGACACTGCTCCTGGGAAACAAGGAGGTTTGAAAGATACTACAGAAGTGGAAACCAGAGTATCTTTCATATGATACTAGTACAATTTTTGACTGAATAAAAGAACAAGGCTCTCATAAACTAACAGAAACTTTCCTGACACACATAGGACAAAGATACGGAGTTATTCCTCTTGGATAAATATTACATCCCTACCTCTAATGCCTGCAAGTTTAACACAATTGTAAATCCTGATAGGTGTACATCTTCAACATGATTGCAATACTAACCAAAGAAAAGTAAACTGCAATTGAATGGATGCTCCTAGAATTTGGGATGCACTTCTTACCCGGAGTCATCTTTCTGTACTATGCCTTGCTTTGTGTGGGATATAAGCAAGCTTGATAAACTAAATTCAGATACTCCAGATGAGTAAGATGATAATGCAAGGTTTTCTGTCTCAAATCAATGGGCCTGATTTTGTCCTTTTTCTCATTTTATTCAGTCTTCCAGTATAGTTTCACTGGCATAGAAATGAAGCAATGAAGTTGTGACACCAACCCAATGTGTGTATATGTATAAAGAACAGACCTGACGAGGAAGAACACCTTCTGCTCCTGCCAGCTTGTTTTGACAGATAATAACGGAGCACAGATCTGTCTCTAGTCATCTGTAGAGCCTGTAGAGATGCGTGCAACATAACTCATCTTTCTTAGGTGTGGCGTCCCATTAGCTTCAGAGTAAGACAAGCATGACTTGCCTCCCTTGGCTGAATTCTGCTTGTACACTGCTCCTCTGATTTGCACAACAGACTTCTTGAAGGAAAAATAAATAAATAAAAAAAGAAATATGTGGTATTTCTGTAGATTCTTTTCCATGAAAGTTCAGACAATGTCCAAAAATGGAGCTCACTAAAAGAATCTTTTATGTGAAGAGAATGAGATGTGGCTTTTTGATTATTATTTTTAAAGAGCGGTAATTACTAAATCTGTTATTCTGATAAACTTACGTGACAAAGAGTGATTCAGTTTATTTAAAAGACAAAGCCATGAAGCTTTTGAAATACATGTTTTCATTTACCTTTGTCTTATTTATGCTGGTCTAAATGTCAATCCAAAGAACCCTATGAGAAAAGCTAAACCACATCACATAAGCTACAACAGCTGGGAGAGGGTTGACAAGTAATCATTATTAACTGCTCCATAGCAGCCCTGCAAGAGTCGGGCAGAAAAAGTGTGAGGCTGCAACAAGCTGACCGAGGTGAAGATCAATGACACCAGCAGTTATCGGAAAAGTTTGTGTCTTGGCTGACCGTGCTAGTCAAAGATTAGCTTGTCCAAGGTTGGTTATGAAACTGTTGACTTTTTCAAATATCTGAGGTATTTTGAACAAAAGCAAAATAGCAGTTAGAGCTCTGAACTGCAGAGACCTTTCCTTGATATTTTTGTTCTAGACTTCTCTGCTTTTCTGCCTATGTAATTTTGCTATGGCCATCAAAGTAATGCCTTCAAACATGTAAAGAACACTATGATAATCAAATTCTTGTGCCTACTTTTATGTATATCACAATAAGTGTATGTGTTTCAGCCTGCATGTATTATTTGGCTGAGTCACCTGTGCAAGCACAAGATCAAAGTCTTTGGGGAACAATTCATTTCCATTGCGAAGAAGTTAGTTGTGTTGGGTCTGGCTGAGATGGAGTTAATTCTCCCCATAGCAGCCCTCCTAGTGCTGTGCTCTGTATTGGTAGCTAGAAAGGTGTTGATAACACACCAGTGTTTTGGCTACTGCTGAGCAGTGCTGGCACAGCATCAAGGATGTCTCTCCAACATTTTCACTCCCCTCAATGGCAGGCTGGGGCTGGGCAAGATCTTGCGAGGGGACATAGCCAGGACAGCTGACCCAAACTAACCGAACAGATATTCCATACCGTATGACATCAGCTCAGCTATAAAAGCTAAGTAAAGGGAGATGGAATGGAGGGCATTTTTGTCTTCTGGAGCAACCTCTACACGTACTGAAGCCCTGCTTCCCAGGAAGTGGCCAGACATCGCCTGCTGATGGGAAGTAGAGAATAACATCATTTGTTTTCCTTTGCTTTTGTGCGCACGTCCTTTGCTTGCACTTTATTAAACTGTCCTTGTCTTGACCCACCAGCCTTTTGTTATATTTTCTCTCCCTGTTCCAGCTGAGGAGGAGTAGTGATAGAGTGGCTTTGGTGGGCACCTGGCACCCAGCCAGGGTCAACCTACCACATTAGTGAATTCTAGGGACATTGCTATGAAAGGAACGAATGTTTCACTTTTCACAAGGCAGCTTGGCTTTTCTAGGATAATGTCATTAACTCCAAGAGCTCAGACTTACATTTTTCAAGGTGCCTCTTTCTGCCATTGAAAACCTTGCCATAGTCCAATGTGTCTGCACAGTTCATGAAGTAATTAATATCTCTTGATTTTATTACTATAGGGAAAAGAACATTAGTGGTTTACAGATTCTATTTCACCAGCTGATCATCAGGAACCCTCCTCTGTTTAAAAACATCATTGTGTCATTTAACATTACCTGTGCTATGTTTTATTTTTATCTTTTATGTATAACTGGTATTTCACTAGCAGTCTTCTGAGCAAAGAGTTGTCTGCTTCATGTAACACTCTATCTCCTTGATCTTTTAAGATTGCTTTACATGTTTAACTAGATTTGTGGCTTATGAAGGGGTATTCCAGATTTTTTTAACAAATTTCAAGATGTATAAAACAGAAGTACATGTTGGTTCTCAAATTATTTTGTCATTGCTTCTTGCAGAGTACTGCTGAAGTTTTACTGGAAAATCAGACTTTCAAGAGCCATTTTTCCAAACTCGGGGAGTGCTTTCAGAGCGGGTACCCTAGATTTCTTTCATCAGTCTTATTGTTTAGCTCTGTGTTCTCATAGCTCATAATTAAGAACCCCTATCAATTCAGTTTTCTTCAGCTCAGCTCTAAATGTTCCTTCCTCCTCTTCTATCCAACTCGGAAGGCCTGCAATAGCTCAGTGTGTCTACATGATCACTTCCCAGAATTTCCTTTCTATTTGGAGTGGTGTACAACCATATACAGGTATTTTGGAGAAACCACAGCAAGTCATATTAAGTAAGATTTTAAGTTAAATATGTGGGCTGCATCGTATGTAAAGTCCCTGTAAATGTTTTTACATATACTTAATTTGAAGATGTTTATCCCACATAGCTATCAAATGATATTATACCTTGCCTGTGAGGAAACTTCACAACTGCTGAGGGAGTGCAGTATATCTAGTACCAGAGGAATACCAGCCTGCCACTCAGGCAGCTCCATCCGTGTCCATCTTATGGGACGAGGAGAAGCAGCTACACTAAACGTGGATGTAGCAGTGCCCAGGAGGAGAATGTGGCCATTCACAAAGCATCTTTTAGCAACACACAAATCATTATCTGAGCCCCAGTGAAGCATCCTTGGCCAGCATATTTAAATAGTGTAAAGAGTTTCCTTCCAAGAATAATTAAAGGAGGAATGTCAGGGATTCAGACTAACTGCTTTGCTTTTGGCCTCTGCCACAGAGAAGGTATTGCAAGGTGGAGAAGCCTAGAGCCTTGAAAAAAAAAAAAATCTTACTGTGAACACAACTAAATCCTAGTCAGAGGAGCACAGAACGACAGGTTTTGTCCCTGCGTTGTCCAAGAGGATGAGCTGCCAGGTCCACAGCAGCAACACAGGGCAGAATAAAGAAAGGAATTCTTCCTTCCAGCTAGTTTCCACCTGGTAGCAAGTGTGTGCTATAGCCCTTTCTGGGATGAAACAGTGTGCTGCAAGCACATCCCAATTTACATGGTACAGAAGCAGCATCAAAGTTACATATGCTTGCAGTGCTGTTTTTCCCAGCTGTTGCCGCAGCCCAATGTCTCTGGCTGAAATCAACTTCTGATCTGCAGCTTGCTTTCTCTGTGCTGTTAGCTTGAGGCCAACAATCAGCCTCAGAGGAGAAGACCGGTCAGTGCTTAATAACCCTGTAATGACTGGGACAGGAGGGTAAGTGTTTGCTGACAGCACCACTACTTATCTGTGTGTTTGTGTTTTTTCAGGGGCAGTGGATTATATTGAATCCCCGAGCCTCTCTTAAAGTAAGTCACATGGCTGGCTTGTGCTGCACAGGTAGTTGCCACCTCTAATCTCAGCGTTGCTCCAGTCTCGCTCCTGTTAACACTTAGATAATCTCTAGAGAAAAATAGTGTAGCGGACTATACATACCACTGTTCCTGAATTGTTTATATTTGAAAAACATAAACAAGTTCATAAAATATTTTCAGAAAATACACGTGTGCATACATAATGTATGGATTATATACACAACATGCATATGCTATGTATGTGTGTGTATTTATATAAAGCACATGTACACATATATAACGTAAAATACAAATATATATTTGCCTAAGTATGAAAAACAAGTCTTCCTTCTACTTGTACAGTATAATGATTACTGCAGAGACAACGGTATAAAGTTAGGGAAAATGACGAGAAGATGCAGAGAAGAGAAGGTTTATTGGCTCAGCTGGGACCCCAGCTCTTCCAGAGAATGACTTCCGCGGCTCCAAGGTCAAGAACATCTGTGGAGCTCTTATGTTTATTATTTAAATCTCCACAAGAGGGCAGTGCATCCCATAATTTTTCTGCGTATTTGCTCCCGTACTTCAACTTTTAAATCGCTGTAGAGAGCTGTGAATTTTAAGGACAAAAGACCACGCACCACAAACACTCGAAGTCCTAGTTTTAAGTATAAGAATTACTTAATATAACTGGGTATGCATGCATGTGTGTACATATAAGGACAATCAAAGTTAATGTGAATAGGTTTAGCATTATCTTGGAAGAGCTGCATTAAGATTGGAGCTATAAAGAGACATCATAAACACATTAACAGGTGCTAAGATATGTTTGTAACAGAGCTCAAGGCCCCTCCAGCAAATTTGCATGGTTGTAAGAACAGGAATAATTCCATCCTGTGACCCAAATACCTTTGTTGAATATGAAAATAAAAATTTAAATACTGTCAGACTAAAGGCTTTATTTTTGTCTTCTGCCTTCTCAGTCTGATCATATTTATCAATTGAAGAAAAGTTATCTGTTGTATTTTGTCTTATTTTTGTACACCTTTAAAGTTTTAGTTTTAGCAGCAATATGTGGGAACGCTTGCCTTGTTAAAAAAGCTCAAATATATGGACATTTTAGGTGAAAGTGTACAGAGTAGTTTGCATTATTCATCAGAATGGGGTGAGATACTGATGCATTCTGCATACACTATGGAATGCAAGGTGAAATAGGGAAAGGGCAAATGTCAGCCTGTGGACAATAATAAGGAACTGGGGACACCAAACCATCAGTGTTGCAATGCTGAAACTTTTTGAATGAGAAAATGCCATTGCACCTGTGTAGAGAGTTTCTAATTGAGAAGGTGGACAGACACTGTAGACGTAAATGATAGGAAGAGGCTTCCAGTCATTTAACTTCTATATTTTCCTTTATTTTCTGAAGCCATATGAGTTTGGAGAGGTGAGAAAGACCTGCAGCTTATTTGTTTTCTGAGGTCCCCAGGAATATTATTTCCCAGGTCATGAGCCTACATGGCTTCCCATCAGATGAACAAATTGCTGTTACGAGCATTAAGATGAAAAAAATCTGAAGACAGCTGTCAAGAAGAAGGTGGCAACAGTCCCAGGATACCAACATTGATTTTTGTGGTGTGGGTCCATGTCAACACAGACATCTACCAATATCTGGATGTCTGAATGCAACCAATAGCCAAAGCAGCTGACATGTAGGTTTTGGAAACAGAGGAGGTAGTGAACACGAATGTTGCCAAGCAGTAAGATGCTTAGAGCAACACTTAATATCTACTTTTGATCAGATAAGTTGCACCTTTTGTGCAAGCCCACATTTCCAGAGATCTGAGTCCCTCTGTGAGATGTTTGCTCTGTATCTAGGTAGTGGTTTTATTTGTCTGTTAATCACATTCCTTTTCTTACAGCAGAGACCCGGAGATTTGCTGCTGCTTCCAGCTTTCATGCTGAAATGGCTCCATGTTTCTAAAATGAAACTGGGTGTTTATGAAGAAAACTATTTACAGACATTCTGTAACTGCAGATGGCCTCTTGCAGAGACTAACTTTCTGGATCTTTCTCCAAACTCTCACTTACTGTATTTCTCCTCCACAGCTGCCACAGAGGTTACTTTTTCAACCCTCTCCCATCTCTAGCTTGAATCTGTTTAAAACTCCCTTAAGTTTGTTGTCCTTTCTCCTTTGACAAGCCTGCTCAGGTATACAGCAGAGGAGCCAAACGTTTACGTTTCCTCAGATTTAAGACACTCAACAAAACACTTCCCCATTTTTCTTGTACCTCACTGTATCCAACAACAGCAGTTAAGGGTGTGGAAGGTATTGAGAAAAGCTTCAAAGGACAATTAACCTAGGTAGTTCCCAGCAGCACAACACGTGCACATTACTTTCTGCATCTGAGTAATTGTGGCATGCCAGAGCCAGGTCATGTGGGCAGTGGTGTGGAAACTGGGGAAAGAGCACCATCAGTGTCCCAGTGCTGAAAATTTCTGCGGAAGGAAAAGAAGAAGACTGACTGCAGGACACCAGCATGAGCCAAGACAGTCAAGCAGGGGGTTGAGGTATTTATTTATGCTGAAAGCTAGAAAGGTGTTCTGTCTGGGAGCTCTGACTTTATAACTAAAGAGGCCTGAGAGTCTTTTCATTTGATAACATACTTCAGCTGTTTAGACTTTAAGGAAAAATACTAGAAGTCATAAGACTTGCAACCAAGTAATGAAAGACAAGGAGTTCAGTAGGAGTCCAGACTTCAGACAAGCAGGGTCTTTTTGTCAAATAAAAAAGCAAGCTTTAAAAAAGATATTTCAATTAGGCATTATGCTCTACTCTATAATGCGCTTCATAATTACACTTTATAGATTTGACAAGAGAACACTTACTTGCAAAAATTTAATCCAGAATCAAAGTAATCCAAATATATCAAGATGAATAGTATGATTGAAATTTTGCTCTCAGTAACTCCTTTTAAGACTATGAACTGCAGCATAAATGAGGAAAGACAGTACAAGATTTGTTCCAAATCTTTTTACTAAGTACAATAACCAAGGCTTATATCCTAATCATTCTGGTGAGAGACATTTTATATTGGGCACTTAAAAGAACTGCGGCTTTAGATGCATCTAAAAATTTCGCCAACAAAAGTGATTCTCCTAATGAATTTTTCCAGGACAAGATACTGTCAGAATATCTTAAATCAGCTTCTCTAGAGGAACTTGTTAGGTTGGTAAAAAAGACCTTGATACATGCTCTTTCAGCAAAGGGACACTAGAGTGTATATGCCAGTGTATTTGAGACAGTTCAGGCCAGGGAATCATACTCGTCACTAATGCAGCGATGACAGCTTTTAAGAGTAGACTAGGCTGCTGCCTGAGCAGTCGAAAGAGAGCCAGCAGCTGTGAGTGGCCCTGCTTCAGGAGGACAACGAGGTCTGCTGCTAGCCAGCTCCAGCAGCAGCAGCCTTCAAGAGGGTAGGGTGATGGAAAAAATGAGAAAAGAGGTGAGAAAAGATTTTAGAAATGGAATTAATGATATGCTTTGAAGCAAAAATGGGTTAACTGTTAGCTGCAGCAGCCAGAGGGGTTTGTTGAAGGGCAATACACGAGTTCATCTTTACCTGAATGTGAGGCACTGCCTGATGAGGGGGGGTCGGACAAGGTGACCTCCAGAGGTCTCTTCCAACCTCGACCATTCTGTGATTCTGTGACTTGTCAACAGGGCTATGTAACAGAGGGCCAAGCTTGTTCCCGAGGCTCCCCCTGAGGCACCCTCAGCTCCCTCCCTGAATCTGGGATAGCCTCTTCTGAGACAGCAGCAGAAAAAGCTCCCCGCTGGATCCCCACGGGCAGCACCCCAGCAGGCAGGGTGGAAGAGGCCAGGCTCCAGGGCAGTTCTGGCAGGCCTCGCATGGGAGCATGAGACTGGCTAGAGTGGGGCCAAGGGGCTGGGTAGCTTACAGTGTCCTGCCTCAAGCACTGGCATTTAAAGAAAAGGAAGAACAGGGCAATCGCATAATGTCACTTCCCCTTAATACACCTCCAACCTCTGATAATTTGCATCTTAGGGGTTTTCCTGAGTCTGTTGTGCTTTGCCTATTTAGTAGCCTACAATGGGTTTCTTTTTCAGGTGCTTTTCCAGCGGACCCATGTGCTGTGTGCATCCACAACATCCTTGGCGAGGTGTTCCCCGATTATACTATGTCTTATGGGAAGAGATACTAACTTTTTCTGGCTTTGAGCCTGGATCTCATTAGCTTAATATGTTATTTCCCAGTTCTTGCTTGGGTAAAGGCAGTGAAACTCATCCCAATCAGCTTCTGCGCTACACTGAGGATTTTGTAGACCTCTTTCCTACCTACTTTACATTGTCTCTTTTCTGAGCTGAAGAGTCCTAAACTATTGAACTCATAAAGTTTTAAATTCATACCTTAGATCATCCCACATGCCCTTCTTTTGACCTTTTCCTGCTCTTGTGTATCCTATCTTTGATGAAGAGACTAGAAGTACACAAAGTAAACAAAGTGTGGGTGAACCATGGTTTTTTGCAATGCTGAGCTGATGCGTGGAATTATGTCTTATGATTCATAGTGGTCACTGCTGAGCATCATCATTTTGTACACAAAGCTATGACTGGATTTATCCATGTGCGTGACTTCACACTTATTAACACTGAATTTCACCCTCAAACATTCCTGTTATCATGCACACCTTTGGGTATGTAGCATATACACTAAGCATCTCCTTAGAGAAACACCACTTTGTGGGTATCAGTGTAGACTTCATGTTCTTTTAAACACTTTGAACTGGAAAAAAAGAGCAAAAAATGATCGAGTGACTTTAGGATGATCACTGGCCCTTGCATGTATCAGCATAGATGTAGCCAAACAGACGGTGAACCCAAAATGGAGCATAGTCAGTCTAGGGAACGTTTATCAAGGCACTACCAACCCTGACTGTCCCTGCCAGCCCCCCGGGGCTCCCTCCACCCTGCCCTGGGCCCAGGACCCCATGTCAGGGGCCATCAGCCCCTGCCCCAGCAACACCGCAGCAGGGCCGTTCTCCAGCTCCCCACAGCCCGGCCCTGCCCGGCCATGGGCCTCCCTGAGCTGGGCCCACCCACGGCCCCACGGCCCAGCCCGGCCTTGGCCTGTCCCTGTCCCCACGGAGGTGCCCGATGCCCGGGACTGGGGCTGCCTCAGTGCCCCTGGCTGCCCTGCTCCTGGCTGGGGGTGGGGATGGGCCCTGGCTGCTAGGCCCCTTCAGAAATGCATTGAAATTTAAAAATATATGTATTTGGTGCACCTATTGGGCAAGGAGAAGGATTCCAAGTCAGCCAACATGTCATTCAAGTATTGCTGCTTTTAAAATTTGTGTGAAGAGGGTAGGCCAATGCCAGCTCCTAAGATATATCTATATAAAAGAAAAAAATGAACAGGTGTGCAAAAAAAAAAAATCAATCTTCAAAATGCATGGGAAAAATAAGAGACTTAAAATAATACAGAAATCTAAAAAAAGCACAACAGCAATGGGAAATGGATTTGTTTTATTTCATAACTTGATTTCCCTTCCCTCTTCTACGGTTGGAAGTTTCTCACACATGGCAGGTGCAAAGGAAAGAATCTTAAATCATGTCCTTTTTATGTTTTTTTTTATTATTATTATTATATATACAAAAACATCCAAGCACATTCATAGATTAAATTGCTAAACAAAAATTAGAAGTGAAACCACAAAAAACCCAAACCCCAAACCAAACAGAAGCATATACATTCATGTCTTCTCAGTAAAATTACATTAACCACAGAGGCAATCAAGTAAGCATGTTGCTCAGGACCCATATTCCCCAAACCAAAGGCAATATAGACATGAACTTATCAATAACCTCTCAAATGGCAATATACATTTATGTGTTTATATGTATATATATGCATGTCAACTCACACCCACTGACCAAAGAGGGTAGAAGATCTTACTACCTTATGGTACCCCAGAAAGACATGTTTCCAGTGTTAAAGAACAGTATGTTGGGGCACTTTTAAAACTAATTTCTTCTCCTCCTCTCTAAAGAAAAAAAACCCCAATACTTCACAGTATGTACCATCAGACTGAAAAGATTGCTGTCATTGGGTTAAATTTATATTCCTTTCTTGAGGAACAATCCCACTGACCCAAATGGGAATTTTGCCTAATCTGAGCTAACTAGAGGCTAGTTAGTAAAATGGTATGAAGAGGTATCCTTCCTGTTCCTTTTTAGACAATATCAGAAGAGGGATGAAGGGCTATGAAAAGCTGTGTGAGGCTGGAGAGAACATTTTCGGTCAGTTGTGAGCATCTTTTTTCTCTTCCAAAAGGAGCAATTCAGTATTTTTCAATATATAGCAGTTGTTGTCCAAAGTGCAAAGTTTCTGCCCTTTTGACTCTGGTGTCAGTTACAGTTCAGGCACATTGCAGCACATTTTAGGAGGCACTAAGTGCTTGAGGATCAGGTTCAAGACAAAAGAGTGAAAAATCTGCATTAGATCTAGGAGCAGTGTTGGTTTTCATTGTAAAAATACTTGCATGTTAAAAAAAAAAAGAGAGAGATTTCAGTATAACCTCCAGAAAAGTTTCTGCCACAGCAAAATGCTGAAAACAGTTTTGGTAGTGAGAAAGCTGGAATTCTGTGAAAGTGGATGGTGATGGGACTTGAGCAGCAAGGTGAAACCATGCACTGCTAAATTAATGCACAGGTTTGCAAAACATAAGTAAACTAAGTGAATTTCTGCCTGATATATGTGGAACAGCTTAGGAAGAGCCATCATTCGTTCTTTGGAGGTCCTGGTGCAAGTAGGCATTTTGGAGCATGTGCTAGAGCTAACACAGGAGCTTAGAGCCCCAGACTCATACAAGAACATATTCATCGGGTTCCTCTCTTTCAGCACATGCGAGGTGATTTAAAGTAGCCAAGCCCATCTCACCGCCCATATGCACCCAGCACACAGTGCAGGGTAGGTTCCAGGCAAATTGATGGGAAGGTTTGGACGGGTTATATATCACTAAGGTTGCCCTTGTGGGCAGAAAATATGCAGATTAGTTAAAACTAACACTGTGAAATGCTACAAAATGCTTGAGATGGCTTTTGAAAGGTAATGCTAGGTCCACTCACATTTAGCCTGCTCCAATAACTGATGATACTTTAGCAGGAGATAGGACATACAAATATCTCACAGCTGATTTTGTGGTTATCCAGTCTCTATCGTGAAGAAATTTGTGATGATTAGTGGTGGAAAGTTGTGTTTTAATCATGTCATACACAAAGAAAAAAGGCAGATTTTAAGGGCCTTGGGTGTTGTCGTAGGCAGAGGCGCTCAGAAATCAGTATAGGTCTGCTCAAGGCAGACCTAGCATGTGGTGTCTGAACCAGCTATCCACGATGTTGAAGACAGCCTCCTACTCAGCATTGGATGAAGTCGCAGCACAGCAGAAGGATACCATATAGCTTTGTCTCACTTGTGAGGGGAAACTTCTCTGATGCTCTCAGGTGTCTTTTTGGCTCTTCACTGTCAACAAGGGTGAAAGGTAGATAAAAAGCTGTAAATACTACAGGAAAAACTTTGCCTTTGTCTGTCCCCGGTACATATTCTGCAGCAGTTGTCTTTCCAAGCACAGAGGCAGTTGTTGAGATGTGGGAAGAATTAAAACACGACACAGTATATGCAAAGAAGGTAGAGAAGGATATTTCAGAGAGAAGTTCCAAACAGGACTGCACAATCAACCTGCCGTAACCTATTTCAAGGGTATTTAGTATCTCCCATTCTCAAGCCTTGCTGTCAATTTTTCTTCTTCTTTCTGTTTGCCCTCTTGAAAGAAGTACGTTTCTGACATCTGGCCATAGAGACAGGTTTTCAGCTGTTTTCTGCTGGCACAGACTCACTCCAGTCTGTGGTTGAATTCTCATATATCCAGCTGAAAAATCTGGTTAAACATTCACACAATCGCCGTAAGGATGATAAACTCACTGCCTGTGCACTATATAAAGCTAAATTCTCTGCTGAGGGGGATGGTGCTTCTGCATATAGCCTACAGTGAATTGGTGAAAATGACTTATTGATACCAATCATATATGAACAGCAGCATTATTACTGTAGTAGGTCAATGTGAGAAAATCTGTTTTCTTAAACCAACTGCTCCCCACTGTCCCGGGAAATTAATAACTTCAAGAAATGAAAATATAATCCACTTAACAGCTGAAGTAGTCTCAAACATTGTTAGTACTAGATTTCCTTTCATTTTATGAGATATTTTACTATATAAAATTGAAATAAATAGTATGAGTCAACCTAACCTTTTCTAAGGTTAGTGTGGTTTGGTTCCGATAAACAGTTGGGTGAGTGTTGTGGTGAATTCACAGTGGCTATGCATTATGCATTAATGGTAAAATGACAAGCTATTTTTACTCATTCTTTTATAAAAATACAATAGGAGAGAAAGCAATACATTAAAAAGAAACAACAAACAAAAAACACAGCACATTGCTTGGAAAAATAACTCCCCTACCCCAAACCCAACTTCAGTGTATACCCTAATTCATATACAGTAATATTTCACATTCACTGAGAATCACAAACCTTTGGTTAAACACTGAGATCATACAAACTGAAAAAAATTTTTGTTCTAAACTTATCCCTTGGTTTCATGGAGTAGGACTAGCTACAGGCCAACCCATAACTGTCAACGCTGCATTCGCCACGGTGCCTTCTTGAATAAACTCAGTTCCTTTAACACCTTCATTTCTTGCCAGAAAATACTGAAGTAGGAGGTGCAATGTAAGTGTCACTTGAGTTCTGTCACTGGAGCAAGGTATTTTAGGAATAGCCATTCAAAAAGTTTGAAAAGTTTTCTGTGTCTACTCATGGATCTCACAGTTGCCTTTCCTCTGGGGATGGCTAGGGCTAAAAAACACTTTCCTGCCTTTGCAAATAGACCTTTACTCCCTCTAACCCATCCATAGGTCCGCTTGACATCGACCTGGCTGACATGGTCCTGCCAGAGAATAAGCTTTCCCTTCTGTTTTCCAAACTGTCGCTGAGCAGTACCTTAGGGCGAAACACTTGCATGAATTTCTGGTAAAATTCTTTGGATGCAAAATAATAAATGAAGGGATCTATGCAGTTGTTGAGGCAACTGAGGCACAAGGTGAGCTTGTAGGCAGGGTACAAACTCCTGTCATAAAATAGGCGGATGATCATATGCACAAGTAGGATAAAGTTATTGGGGGCGAAGCAAGTGATGAATACCAGAAGGACTATCATCGCCAGGTATATGGATCTAGTCTTCTGCCTGTTACCATATCTGTTCGATGTCTGAATAAGCTTCCGAATGGTGCCAATATAGCATCCAACTGTTACAACAAAAGGGATCAGGAAAAGCACGACAAATAACGTGAGGAGAAAGGCTACCCAGGCTGCGAAGTTGGGCAGCATATCCCATTTGAGGACATCAAAACAGGTTATAATCCCCAATTCTTTCACTTCATAGGTCAGATCTGTGCTTTCTAGTGGGTAGAAGGCTAGTAGCAAGAAAAACCACATACCTAGGCAGGCAGCCAGGGCATATCTTTTTCTTCTCCACTTGATCAACTTCATGGGATATACCACACCCATGTACCGCTCAATGCTGATACAGGTCATAGTCAGTATGGAAGAATACATGTTGGAGTAGAACATCACGGTCACAAGGCTGCAAAGAGTCTTGCCAAAGCTCCAGTGATTGTTTTGGATGTGATAAGAAATCTGGAAGGGAAAGCAGCTGGCCAGCATGAGATCCGTGATGCTTAGGTTGATCATGAAGATAACAGAAGGGGTTTTGGGTTTGATGTGCCAGCAGAGCACCCAAAGGGAGAACAAGTTGCCAGGGATACTGATCATAGCCACGAGTGTATACACAACTGGGAGGGTGATGGAGATAGCTTTATTCTGGAGCATGGCCAGCGTTTCAACATCCAGGTGGGATCCGTTTTTAACCATTATTCACAAGGGGGTTGTTGATCCGTATAAGCCAGCTGGATCATATCATGAACACTTGGCTTAAAAACCTAGAAAGAAAAGCAATATGTCAAAACAGAAATTAAGAACACACTTCTATTAATCAAACTAAGAAAAACCCCAACGTAGTTTGACAGATTATCTCTGAATTAACTGAATCCATTAAAATTATCTTCTGAAAATTTGCTACTCCCTCCGAATCACGGTAACGTTTTACCAGTCTCACTTCTTGCTAGCTTTGAACAGCTACTTCTTCCCTGCTGAATGGCTTTCTGATTCTTTTTGCAGTCATACATTATCACACCTCTTATGCTATTGTAACATAAAGAAAATCACATATCACAAATTAAAATTAAATTGATGTCTGCATGAGAACATCATGCCATAGAATCGTCATGAGCTAAATCCATCCTATCTACTCTAGATGTCATGACCTTGCTTCTTGTAATACACAAGATTTTCTGACTTTTTTTTTCCCCCCAACTAAACAGTGATCCATTCCAAGTAAGTACTGGATTTTTTTAAAATTTTTTTTTTCAGTTGGGGAAAGGTGAACATGCAACCAATTATTCTTGGTATATACATGATAAACAGAATATAAGGAAAACACCATGTATAATCGAGAACCAGGGACAGATTGCAGTTGCTTGGACTGGCTTACAGGCTGAAGGGACCAGGCTAAAGAAGTAACAAGCCCTCTTCTAACAAAAAAGCAACTGAGTTTCAATTTCTGCAAGATGTAAGTTATTAAAAAATGTTCTGTTTGCAGCTGTCTTATTGGCATCACCTGTAATTCTGCAAAATTTGTTTCAGTTTTGCAGTCTGCAAAGAAAACCCATGCTTTCTCTGTCTGGCCTGTATAGATCTTTCTTGGCAGACACAATAGCTTATGGTTTAGCTTATTTATTTTATACAGTGTAGCAGCATTTAGCAGCTGCAAGCAAGAAGTCATGCCTCAATGTGCTACATGCATCACCTCTTTACTTTCATTAAGCTGCAAGTACAGGGGTGCAGTTTCACAAAAGTACAGGGTCAAAAAAGTGAAGAAATGGCAATGAATGACCAAAAAGGCAGAGGATGGAGCAACAGTAAATTCTGTGAGGAGTGGCCATAGGGGCCTGAAAAGGGTGCCAGACCAAGCCAGCTGGTAACAGTGGGCAAATCTATGCTGTTTAATAAAAGAGGGGCAGAGAGTGGGTTCAGGCACACACTCCTACTTGTGGACTCTGATCACCTGCACTGTTTATCCAAGCATCTCTTTGCAAGACACACCTGCTGTAGGAGGTGAGATTAAAAAACATAGGTGCCAGTCAGTTGGTGTCACTTAACCTCAGGTTTAGTTAAATAAAGACCTTTAATTTAATTGTGTGGTCATAGCCCATGAGCAGTGTAACAGGTCAGTCCCTCAGAGAGGTCAGCCCTTGGTGCTGTCTAACTCTAGCTGGAAATAGCCATTCTGACAAATNTGCACTGTTTATCCAAGCATCTCTTTGCAAGACACACCTGCTGTAGGAGGTGAGATTAAAAAACATAGGTGCCAGTCAGTTGGTGTCACTTAACCTCAGGTTTAGTTAAATAAAGACCTTTAATTTAATTGTGTGGTCATAGCCCATGAGCAGTGTAACAGGTCAGTCCCTCAGAGAGGTCAGCCCTTGGTGCTGTCTAACTCTAGCTGGAAATAGCCATTCTGACAAATCCTGTCATTTCTGACAGAGGGTCTTACTGAATAACTTGCTAGATCTTACAAAATAACTGTTGATGGTTCCTGAGACCTGGCAAAGGTGAAGTCTCTTCTGAAGGCTGTAGTGCTGTAGAGAGATACTCAACTTTAAAAATACACTATCCTATCGGATCCAGAAAAAGCACAGCTACAGCAGCAAGCAGCTCAGTGGGGGCTCATTTCTGTTGTTTCTTGATCTGATCAATTTGACATAGTGCTTCAAATGTCAGCTAAAAATATTCAGAAGTAGTGAGAGTCAGTATCAAACAAGTGATGTTACCTAACATTGCCAGTCTTTCAGGAGCTTCTAGCTGAGCTGTTGGAAGCCCAGAAAAAGGCACAAGAAAATAGGAATTGCAAAGAAGTCAGATATGTGTTCCT
>VYZV01023839.1:57370-78636 GCA_013401275.1 Pandion haliaetus
ACAAAGCCTTCCAAAACCTATTCTGTTTCATAATTTTTTGTTCAGTGCCTGTCAAAGCACTGTTGTGTAGAATAAAAAGGTCTTACTTCATAAATTCTTTAGTATTATTACACTTTTGGAAAGACACCCTTCCAGCTGAAGAATGTAGGATGGCATGTTTGAAATTACAGGAAAAAAAACCTGTAATGCAATTTCAACTCAATTGCGAACAGATTCACAATGAAGCAAAATGAAAGCACAGATTTTATTGTAAGCACTTAGAGAAAACATATTAATGGTTTTTAATCAATGAAAATGTGGCTGAAGAATGTATTTTATTTTTTCTCAAAAGACTGCATTTTTTGAAAATAATTTTTTTTTTATTATTTAATTTCTCAGTTTAATACTATTACAAAGCAGTAACAAGAGCTAGAGGGTTAGGATAGTTTGTCTACCTAAATGTAGCTAAAACTGGTGAAAACTTAGTGTGCAGTATGTTTGCTGAAGATTCAAGCCCTCCTGGACTGTCTGAACTGCTAGTGAGATGAAAGAATATTAGACAAGCACAGAAAACTGACAATTTCTATTGTAGACTCTGTATGAGGAGAAGAAGGAGCCAGGAAGGCAAGGAGCCAGGAGCTAGTCATCTTGAGTTGTGGGGAAAGTGACAAACACTTTGATATTTAGATAAAGTAAGGGGTTTTAACATGAGGAACAAGAAAAAGTACCCTTTTGTAACACATCTCAGTTATTGTTGCTAAAGCATCATTGATGCGATTCAGAGAAACACTTCTGCAAATGTTCAAGTTCACCAAACTGAGGAATGTAAATGAGTACATCTCTGATTGTGTGTTCCTTAAACTGAATATGGGCTTTACTGAAAGAGGCTGCAGGTTTTGTCTGGATGGTTCTTTCTCACTCTTGCAATAAACTTTCATGCAAATTTTAACTTGTAGGGTTACATCTCTACATCTCTAAAAGCCAAGGGTTTGGTTCACTCACTCAAGATCTGAACCTAAGTCTTCTAAGAAACTTCTTTGTATTGGGCCTTCCCTGTTCTTTTTGTTGATGTCTTTTTTTTGTTTCTGTTGTTTTGTTCTGAGCAGCATTATTGCAAAGATCAGAAACTGTTCCTGAGCCTGTAATTATGCATCACAAAGGCATTATTTCTCACTAGGCTTTAGGTTATTTTCTTTTAAGAGTACATTTGGGAAATGAGACTTCTACCCTCTATGCACTTGTGTGTACAAGTATTTCTGAGCAAATAAAACAAGCCTGAAAACATATAACTAGCTGCAATATTCACAACCTTTTATGTCATTTAGCTTTAGAAAAATAAAACTGTATTTCTTATTTTTTACCATAGATTGTTCAGTTAAAGGACATAAGAAAACCATGTGTATGCCTTCACTGCAAAAGACAGCATATTTTTTACAGTGAAAGAGTTACTTTATAATCACTGTATTAATCAAAAACTCTTGTGGAGACAAACTTTAGTCTTTATCTTTGTACACCTAGTCATAGTAAACCCTATCGTGTTTATAGCTCTGACCTCAAATAGTTAGGACAAGGTAAAACAAGACTGTGTTCTCTCAACAAGGATTTCACATTGAGAGGCAAAAACCCCCTTGATTTTTTTCAGTAAGAAACTGTAGAAGCATTGCCAGCTTTAGTGTAGTGGAGAGGTGCATGCCTGTTGAGCTTGTTAGCTACATCAATCTGGAAGAAAGCAGCTTTGTTCAAAAGTGAAGAAAAATAATCCTATCATTTCTGCCTATTAGAGAGTGGTTCTCTTCTCCAGCCTGAGAGAGTACAAGTAGGCAGTTTCCAAGATTCAACCAAAGAGGTCTTACTAAGTGTGAAATCTAAATATACAGGTGAGAGGCAAAGAAATGCCACAAGGAAATACTGTACCTATTCTTCAGAACTAGCTAAGTAGTCAAATTAACTGTAAATAGCTACCTTTATATTTCCTGTGTCTGTCCTGGACTATGCCGTTTTGCTGACAGTTGAATTTTAGTTCACTTGAACGTTCACCTTTGCTAACTATAAATTAGCAAAATCAGGATTCTGTGCTAGTGTTAGCAATGTCCACCCTAATTTAGATAAGGTTTGCATAAACACAGCCACTATCATCCATGTCAACAACCCTGTTCAGAGTGAAACTAGTCAATGAGGTCTTTAAAAAGTTCACTTCTGCAATAGTCAGGATTATGAAAATAGTAAGGCTGTGGGCCAGTATTGACAAAAACCTCTGAGCATCTGAAGCATGATTCTGTGACTTTAAGTGCTAGTTACACTACAAAAAGAAGCAGTTTGCAGTTTTCTTTATCAGTGTGCAAGATAGTCAGCTTTTAAAAATTCTGTGAGCAAAACCTTAGGTCAGTTGAAACCCAACTTGTGTAACTCCACTGACAGATTTTTCTAGGCTGGTTTAAATTTCAGTCAGAGTAAGCATTCTAAACTGGATTTAAAGAAGTTCCAGTTTATGGGCTAATAGCTAGAATATTATATGTATGTTGGTCTTTCCCACATGTACAGACTTTGTAAGCTTTATTTTTTTCATGACTGGTATTTTTAAAAGGATTAGCAAAGCTAAGGCAACTGCTTTTAAGAAGTCAACATAACAGCTCAGGAATTTATTCTACAGAACTTACACTCCTCTGTGGTCACTGCCCATGTGCATGCTCTTATTTTGCAATAGCACAAGGTAATATGCCTCTTGGTGAAGTAATGCAAACATATATATATATATATATATATACACACATACACATATGTGTGTATATATATTCTATCTGAAATNTTCTTAAATTTGCACTAAGGATATGACAGTGTGTAGCTGTTGATCAATTTAATACATAATGGAGTCCATAAACAGGGCAGTCAACCAAGTTTCGCAGGTGTAGCTGAAAGGATAATTTGGCATGGTATTTGGAAAAGAATGTAGGGTAATTCTAACATTCATGTAACATAGTGGGGCCAGAAATTGGAAACAGTATAGTTAGGGGTGAATCAAAGAACTTGGCTGAGCATGTCAGCTGTCTTCAGATAGGGCTTCTTCCACTACTGCCACTAGTTAGTCTCAGTATGTACAAAACCTCTTACTACCTCCTAGATAAAGAGACATGTCCCAAAACCCCCATACTGGATCCATAACAACACGTGACTTGTAAATACAAGCTGAATTATTGTTCCTCTTGTTAAGTAAGATCTATATGAATATGCAACTCTTTTTCCAGAGCAGTAGCATTAAGTAGTAGCATTTCGGTATAGCTGGCACCTTTCTTGCCTGGTCTTTGCTACAGCTGTGGATTTAGCATCCATAGAAATCTAAGTGTCTGTTTCAGGGTGAGTTGGAGAATGTAGATGCCACTGACTGTACTGGGCAGATCACCAGGGACTGTAACAGGCTCATATGTAGTCACTTCCATTGTAAATGCAGGTGTTTGAAGCTGAATCCAGCCAATTTTAAACATCCCATTGATCCAGATCCTGGTTTCCTGGAGGCCTGTAATTGCCTAGATTCCATCAAAATCTGAACTAGTCCACCAAAACACAATTGTCCCCTTTCACCCTTGGACTGTTCAGCTGCCACTTTAAAATGACAAGGCCAGCTTCTGTGTGAAAATGAATTGGCATGGAGTAGGACCAAATGCATGATTTTACCTGTACCCATCTTCTTCTGTCTGTGTGTCAAAACCGACGTGATCCTAAAACTGTTTGTGTAGCAAAGGTGCCAGAGCTGGAACTCGGAATAAAAATTATTTTGTCTTCCATTGGTCCTTCTGCTGTACTTGCCCAGCACATATCTTTTAGCCTGTATTGACAGCCCACCTACAGGACTGACTGCTCTGCTCTCTCCCCAGATGCCTTCTGCAATGTACTGGCAGTGAACTCCTGGCAGACTGGGCTTTCTCCTGGCTCACACATTAGTTAGAAGTGATTCTCACATCAGCACTAGTGAAAACAGTCTTGGCTGAAAAATACATGAGACCAGGGGCTCTGTAGGAGCTAAATTGACATGCACTCGACAGCTTTCTCATATATTTGGTTCTCTGCTGAAAGGGGAAGAAGAACTAGATGTACAAAAAGAATGAGCCTTGCTTCCTGTCAAACTGTGCCTCTTACTGGAAGGCTTTGATACAAAAAATGGGCTGCTGGAAGCTCTTTTGTATGGCTGGAACTGATACTGTGTCCATTGGACCCCCTGTCAATACCCACTGAAAATAAGTGACCACATGTATTTCAGCAGGAGAGGTGTGCCCGGGCTGACAAAGGGCCAGTAGGCAGTGATGTATGCAAGCCAAGGCAGCGGGAAACGTGTGAGCTCTGTGGTTGTCTCCTCGTTCCCTAGCATGTTGGACAATGCTTCCCAGCCTTGCCTGAAGGGAGGAGTGGTTGGGGCTCACCTTGGGTGATCTCTGTGAGAAATCTTGCACTGTCATGACTCTTTGCACAGTTCTCTTACTGCTTATTGTCACAGCTCAGAGTGCAAACGCTGAATTGTATCTGTGCTACTGAGCTATGTATCACTGTATTTTTCCTAAGTGATGTTCAGTTGCCCATGTATATCATCGTACAAGTGGTTGTGATTTTCTGCTAGAGAAAGTCTCTTCATTTTTTCAATCTTGCCATCGACAGTCAATAGTATTCAAGCTACAATCATGGGGTACCCTGGCTGATTCTGCCTTTTAATTATGGTCATATCATGATCAGGGCATGTGTCACTAGGACAGCCATGTATCGCCTGCATCTATCTTGAGAGGAGCAACTTTGGGCACATGCAGTACCTCTCTAGAGCCCAGATGGCATGACCAGGATTCATGTCTCTCAGGACCAGTCCTGCAGGTCTGGTATTCATGCAACTCCCAGTGAGGTCTGAGGCAGCTCTGTGTGCTGTGTGCACAGCACCTCAGAGCAATTTCCCCGGTAGGTAGAAGCCAGCTCACCCTATCCGAGTCCACGCAAACTCAATTCATTCACATGCTGAAAGTTGGCTTCTCTGCAAAAGCTCATGGCTTATGTTGAGCATCGATAACTGCAGCTGCGCTGCTTGTGGCTGGCACAGGGCACAGTATAAATTCACACGTGCCTGAACAGTGCTGAGCAGATGTACCCAAAGGCACAGTGCACAGGTAAGAGGAACCTCAGAAATAGCTAACTACAGGAGCAGATACACTCTGTGACCTAGTTTTAAAAGCAATGTTATGTATGCACACAAAGGAAAAAGAAAGAGCCAACATAATTATTTTTTTCCCTGACTTACCACTTAATAATTTTTTTCCTGACTTAACTTCAGTTTGGCAATTTGATACCAGTTAGATGTGTGACTGGTAAAATATAAGAAGTGGAGATTATAAAATGGGAAACAAAGAAAAAGATTTCTAACAAGTGTCACCTCTTGTTCAGTTTCTTTGTGACTACTTGAGCTATCACACTAATACAAAGAGATAGAACAGGAATAGCAACCTGAAACCACATCTGCTATTGTTTCACTCTTCTGAAAGTCCTCGAGTGCAGGTGAGACAGCAGGTCAAAGTTCAGCTCTTCAGCTGAACCAAACTGCAAGTGCCCTCGTATTCAGGCTTTGGTCTTCCTCTCAAGTTCTTACTGCGCTTACGCAATTTAAATGCATAAATAAGACGAAAATTAGATTCTATCCTTGTCTAACATACTCTTTCTGCATTAAGAAGTATAGAAGCACCCTAATTATAGTCACAATATATGCTGATATATAATTACATGAATGTTACCTATGAAATAATCACAGGCAGAAGTCAAACGTGTTCTTCAGCAGGTTTTATTGGGAGAGCTAGTCTCTGCTCTTACCAACAGACAATATATTGCAACAGCTTGTTATTGGCTTTACTTGAGTTCCTCTCTGTTGCTAGCAAAATGCCCTGAGGTATCTGGATCATTGCTGCTCTGCAAATCATTACTGGAATCTTGCCATCTTGAGAAAAAATGATGAAATTGAAGATGCTGTGCTTTGAAGGGTGTTATTTATTGACCTGTGCACTAAAAATTAGTGTCTTAACTATAATTTTTATGACCTTGGCATTTAGCTCCAACTTAATAGAGTTAATTCTGGGTATTCCATTTGTAAACAGTTTGTATCTCACAATCTCTTTACTACATGTATCTGTGATCTGCTCTTTTTAAGTGTGTGGGCAAGCAAACACATTCTTGCACTGTAAGCAAAGGTATGAATCCCTATCTGATCAGCCACTCTATGTTTTGATCTCACTCATACAGACAAAGGAGGTTGCTTACACCTCTGGGAAAAAGTTTTGCAAAACAGCTCCAGGTTACCATGTGAGAAGGTGTATTCATTACTATACCATAGGATGTACCATACTACAACCAATACACTACCACCTTACGGCCTACTTTTTCTCTGCCCTGAGTTGTCTGCTTGCCCACATGCTTACGGTAAATAAACACGGCCAAGATATTTTTAATAGTGACCACATGCAAGTAGCACGGGCTGGTATGAGGTGAGAGCAGCCTTAGCATGATCCTGGTGCAGGCAGCGCCTCAGGACAGGGTACACCAGCAAAGTAAAGGAGAGGTGGGAAGCTGTCATGAGGACAGGTAAGCATTCTTATTTATCCAACTTATAAAATTAATATTATGCATGAGTTGTTACTATGGTAATATACTGATATAATATTAAATGTTATATATTAAACATTATTTGTATGGTATATGTATGCTATAAATATTTTTTTCACTGCTCCCACAAACTGAAATACCTATAAACCCTGTAATCAACACCCCAAGTGCTAGCATTTCTCTCTTTTTTATTGGATGATGTTTTAGCCTGTTTTACTGATGCATCATCTATATATATGTGTGTACATATATATGTGCACAATATTATATATCTTACAATACTATATTGTATGAACATATGCAATAATATATGATATAATTTTCTTGTTTCATGGTATAGCTACAATTGATAACATTCTTCTGTTTTTAATTTTTTTTTCTGACTACAAGTGAAATTTCATCTATTTGGATATTAAGTGTTAGTAGGAAAAACCTTTAAATGAGAGGAAAGCAATCCTGCAGTAGAGGAGCTCCAATTCCTAATGTAAAAAGTGCTCAGGCTGAATTTAAAGTTTGAGTTTCACTAGGTCCAAAACACTGTAGAGAAAAATGTGGGGTCCAGAGCTCAGCCAGTCTTAAAGAGAATTTCTTTTTAAGGTGACACCTAAACTTCAACCACCTGGAAAAGTATACTAAGTCTGTGAAATGCAGTGACAAGGACAAATACACAAAACTACATTAGTTTTTTAAAATTTCCTTAGCTTAACACCTAGACTGGAGAACTTAGAACTTTTAAAGTTTTATCATAAAACAAATCCATGTATTTTAAATGCAAGCCTTAGGTGATTCCAAACGTATATACATAAGGTCTGGTGTGACTCCATCTTCAGTGAGGTGCCACACACTGTGGCAGCTAATTAATTGCCCTTAATTAATCATCTCCTAGCTGTGGATCAAGCTATTGGGGTTTGGCTGAGGTCTAGCTGAGGCTGGGGTCTAACCTCAAGCAAATTATATGGCTTTGTCAGAGCAAGAAGGGGGCCCCTGGGTGGCATGAGCTCTCAAAATGAGTCTACAGGACAGAGAGAAACTTGACTGTGTTAGAATTTAGGTGTAGGAAAAGAAAACACAATGTTCTTAACCTCTGGCAGTTGAAAATGACAAAACAAACACTCTTCCCATCACCTGAATAGTTTAAAAGGAAAAGGAAATTAAACTCCTCCTGTTCAGCTAAAACCTACTGACACAATAAACTGAATGCAACAATCCAGCAGAAAAGAAACACACTGAAGAAACATGCAAGCATACCATAAAGGAGCAGTCCCACCATGGACAAGCAGCCCCTGCCTTTCTGAGAACAGACATTTACTGACAGAGGAACGGCAAGTTGGAGAAGCAGCTCCTACGGATGGGAGGACCTTCAGTGGCACAGATTAAAATATCACCTGATAGAAAGTCTAGACCTTGGGGAGCTGATTATGGGCTTTATAGATATTTCAGTTGGTGTGAAAACTGCCCATTGGAGATGAAGACTGTGAAACTCATGAGATAAATAAAGACAAACTCTAAGGTAGTTTTGAACACTGCTACAATTATGCTCCAATAAGGTACTAATAACAATAGAGCAGTAGGAGACAGTTCTTTGGAGGCAAAATTTGGGTTGTTAGGAGCCCTAGAGAGCTCTAAGTGATATGCTCTGAAATATTACTACATTCCTGCAGCCTCAGTGTGTAACTTGAAAATAGATACATAGGAAAATGATATAAATGTACTAAGAATAAAGGAAATGTTTGTTGCAGATGGTGCCTCTTCAGGAAAATATGGTTTGACCTAAACCAAAACAGGGCAAGGCTTCTGTTGCTAAAAGTTAAGGTCATAGTTTTTAAAGTAAAGACTAGAGAAAGCCAACTGGCACAGAAAAGCATATAGTTCAGGATGACACACACTTAGGGGTGGGAATGTTATTAAATCCTCTGTATTCTTAGAAAAAAGGACAGGAAAAGCTATTAATGAAGTCCAGGAAGGAACTGGACAAACAGTTTCTATGTGTGAAGTGTATGAAGCAGATCACGTAAAACACCAGCCAGAAAAATCCCAGATATTTCTGTCTCTACAGATATGTAAAAATAATAAAAATAAAAATAAAATAAAAATGCTGAGCCTGATTGCCCTGGTTTTCAGCTGGGAATCTGACCTAATTTAGGCATCTGAGGAGTCTGATGAAAGAAAATAAATGTTGGAAATGGTATGGCCAGGGCACACTCTGATATAGCCCTGCCAAAATAGGCCATGTCACTGAAGTATCGGTACTAGTGTATTACAGGAAGCTTTGTGTCACATCCAGTAAACAATTCCGCTGCATCAACAAATGATACAGAATTTCCATGGGCTGAAGGCTGTAACTGCAGGATTGTGTCATCAATCATATAACAAGGATGGTAAATGTGGCAACGATGTGGGTCGGGCAATCCCAAGCACAAATACAGGCTGGGCAATGAGTAGATTGAGAGCAGCCCTGCGGAGAAGTACTTGGGGGTGTTGGTGGACAAGAAGCTCAACATGACCTGGCAATGTGTGCTCACAGCCCAGAAAGCCAACCGTATTCTGGGCTGCGTCAAAAGAAATGTGGGCAGCAGGTCGAGGGAGGTGATTCTCCCCCTCTACTCTGCTCTCATGAGACCCCACCTGCAGTACTGTGTTCAGCTCTGGGGTCCTCAGCACAAGAAAGACATGGACCTGCTCGAGCGGGTCCAGAGGAGGGCCACGAAGATGATGAGAAGGCTGGAACACATCTCCTGTGGGGATAGGCTGAGAGAGTTGAGGTTGTTTAGCCTTGGAGAAGCAAAGGCTCTGGGGAGACCTTATAGCGGCCTTCCAGTACTTAATGGGGGCCCGCAGGAAAGATGGGGAGGGACTCTTTATCAGGGAGTGTAGTGATAGGATGAGGGGTAATGGTTTTAAGCTGAAAGAGGGTAGATTTAGATTAGATATTAGGAAGAAATTCTTTACTGTGAAGGTGGTGAGGCACTGGAACAGGTTGCCCAGAGAGGTTGATGGATGCCCCAACGCTGGAAGTGTTCAAGGCCAGGCTGGATGGGGCTTTGAGCAACCTGATCTAGTGGAAGGTGTCCCTGTCCATGGCAGGGGCATTGGAACTAGATGATCATTATGGTCCCTTCCAACCCAAACCATTCTATGATCCTATGATTCTGTGATTCTGGTTCTGTGATGTGTTTGGGATAGAAAAAACAGCTGTGAGAACAAACAGTACAGAAATAACAAAACCCTTCAAGTACCCCTAAACAAACTGGCCAAATGCGCCAAGGTGTGATGTGTGTGTTCAGGCACCAGAAGTGTCACTCCTCATGGAAACCACCTGTTCAAGATGCAGAGGGGAACTCCTTGCAAGATGAGTAGAAGCAGCTCTTGTCTCAGGCCTCTGTCATCCTGAGCCTCTGCAGCAGCAGAAGCACTGACCTGGGGTCTCCTGCTCCCCCATCAGGGCACCCAAGAGCTTTGGCCTGTAGCCTATTGCAAATAAATTTCTACAACTTCAGCTGCTTAATTAAAAAAATAAAATTCTTTGTCTGTGTGTGAGGTTTGACCCTACTGTGTTTAGCGGATATGCCTAAGGAGGCAGAGCTTCTCCTTTGCTTTTTTTTCTGGATCCTTAAAGTGCTCGGCTGGAAGATACACACCAGGTTGTCCCAGCCATTGCTTTGGGCCATTGACACAAGGAGCCCTGGATAATGGCAAAGCCTAGCAGAGAGGGGAGCCTGCCGGTAAGTCTGGCCCTTTGCTACACAGGTACAGAATTGGAGAAATACCAAAGGAAATTCTAATATCAGTGAAGAATCCCTTTCCTTCCTAAAAACACCTTCTCTTGTCCCCAGAAGAGTGGCTGCTCTGACTGAAGGTAGATACTCTGACTTAGTTGATACTCTGAGTGTTGCTTGGTACTAATAAACCACATGCACTTGGGCTGTTGTCTGCAGTGGAGGTCAGCTGGCCAGGGACAGCCTTTGCCACGCTATTAGGCTTCTTCAGCAGGTTGATGGCATGCAGCCTGCCTACTTGCAACAGTCCTGGCTGCTGAACCATGCTTGGGAACCGGTGGGAAGCCAGCTAGCACAAAGCAAATCTGCACCAGGGAGCCTTCTTGTGAGCTAACGGTGCAGAGAAGCACATTCCAGTAGAAAACGGCAAGCTTGAAACCTGGGCTCTCATGAGGGCTTCCCTATTAAAAGGTTTTGGTTCCCTTTTTCACTCTCTTGTAGTGCCATAGATCTCAAAGGAGAATTGCAAGCACCTGATGCTTTGGCAGTGGCTGAAATGTGATCACAGCCCTCACAGCAGCCACCTTCTCTTCTGAAACCCCAAGGATGCCCTCAGCTTCCTGGGAGTAGAGATGGGATGGTTCTTTTGAAAACACAACCTGCCCCCCGCCCACTGTGAAGGAAGATCAGCAGCAACTACATTCTCGCTTCTCTTTCTCAGAATAGTAGAGGTCATTTAATTTTTTGCTTCTACTTAGTTGCCAGCTCTGTTTCAGGACTCACGGCTCATGCTTGCCCATGGGAAGGTCAGGGGCTCGGGACCATCTCAGGGTTTTCCCACAGACCTGCCAAGCCTACGCTCTCCCTGGCCCTGCTGAAGTCACCTGGGGCCAGGGCATGGTTTCTGCACCTATGTGTGGTGGCCAGCCTGTCTCTCCGTGCAGCATCAGCCAGGCGGTGGAGAGGCCTGGTGGGGCGTGCGAGATGGGAGTCACCCACCGATGCCTGTGGTCATCACTTAGCATTACAGCCCACGGGGGGTTTAATGTGGTTCGTCAAGCAAGTGATGGAAAAGGCAGTGTTTTGAAACTCATTCAGGGAACTGAAGGAAACAGGTCCAAGTCCATCTCAGCAAGTCTTTTGTAAAAACATAAAGGCAATGTAAATTCCAGGAGAGCAGCTTTAGTATCCTTTCTTTTTCTGTGTGTGTTTCTCTGTCTCTTGCTCTGCTGCATTGTCATACACAAATACAGAGAGGGAGAGAGGAAGAAAAGGAAACAGAGTTTTAAGCTTTAAAGTGAATCTGTTTTCTTGAGGATTGGGGTTTAGTAAATGTTGTGCATTACATTTTCATAAAAGAGCCTGGAAAGGCAAAATAAATTCTCACAGCCCCTTCTAGCACCATCCATCCAGCCATGCAGGTGAGCAAAACCATAGTGCTCCAACATCTCAGAGACCAAAGATAAGAGTGCAGTGATAAAAGACATTTCATGACATTATGTGGGGAAAGTTTTGTACAAGTTAGGGCTAGCTGCTCAGTGCAGGTTCCTCTTTCAATTCGTTGAGACTCTTTAAAAAAATTACACACACACAAAAAAAAAAATTTCAAACACGGTTTCCTCAGTTCAGACCTGCCACCACTCCCACACCATCTCTATAGTTGTTACCTCTAAGATGTACTGTAAACTACACATAAAAGTTACTTGTGTTTGCACTGCATAGGCTGATAGTTTTTAGAGCATTCTGTTACATCATGTTATAAACTACCCTACACAAGAAACGAGGCTTGTTATTTAGTTTTGTTTACCTGTTTCTTTAATATAAAAGATTTTTTTCCTTTTTTTACCAAGACTAGTAGAAAGAAAAGACACCTAGCAATTCATCAGCTAAAACCTCCTTTCTTTTTAAAGGTTATACAATCACAACAGGAAATATTTTGAAATGGTCACACTAATCACAAGACAAAGTACTTTTTAGTCTGAACATGTGTTTGTACTACTCTCCTATTTTTAGGTCACATCACATGCCAACTCCTTGCCATTGCCATTTGTATTTTAATTATAGATGAAATAATAACTTTTGCAGTCTTCAATAATAATAGGATCATACTTCATTCTTTCTTTGTTCTTACTTGCAATACTCAAATTCATAATCTGTCAGAAGCAAAGAGTGAGAACTAGCTAGTTTACATTTAACTGGGTTTTGTTTGCCTTGTAGTTACTGCCCTTTTTTTTCTTGTTTGTTTAAGCACTTGCAGCAAAACAATATTTGGGAAAGATGCTAATTTTGGCCTAAGTCCTCAAAAGGAGTTAGGTATCCAAATATTTTTGAGGCATCAGTCTGTAGCAATAGCATTCCTGACTGGTTTCCATGCAACATTTCTGCAAAAGCAAAAGCAAAACCAAGCTTGTCTCCTGCTGCCAAAACAGTCAATGAGAAGTAGCAATGATACTTCGACCAGGAGATCAGTATGTCAGTGGCCTCTCTTCAATGGCATGATAACCAAAACACTATGACTTTCTAGATTAGAGTAAGGATCCACCTTATTGAACATGCCTGTGTAAAAGGATGTTTCTGGCACTCCAAGAGCACTTCCAAAGTGCTGGGATGATGTGGGCTGAGGACAACATCCACAACGAGCTTCCTCATTATCACTCCTGCAGAAAGCCATGTCAATAAGGAGATGAAACTGTTATCGGCTTCTCTGTATCTTTTTGTGAAAAAGCCTCCTTGTGATAACCAAAGGTAGATGATTAAGAAGCAGAACCCTTCTGAGAGTCGACAAGACTATAGGTGTACCCTTGAGTATAATAATCAGACTGCCTTCAATTCCAGTGCTGTCTCTTTCACTTGCTTGATGTCTTTTAAAAAGTCACTTTCCTACTCTGCTTTAATTTTGGGTTTTTTTATAATATATATTTGCACTGCTCAGTTACGCCGCTGATGATGGTTTAAGACATATTAGTGTCTTGCTTTGTAAATGCTCCAAGTTATAAGGAGACCAAGCAGCTTTTGAAATTGATGGCATAGCACCTGCTTTTATTTAACTGAAGAAGCAATCTGTAAAAAACATATTTGCATGCTTGCTCCAAGATGAAAACTGTTGCTGTAATACACTACTCATGTACTTAGAAGATTTTCCATTATTTTCTGGAATGCCTCAAGAAGTCAGATGTGTTCTGTATCCAGTTTTATGAAAGTATTCATCCAATTAATAACAATTTACTGGAATCAGTGGACTTGTTCTCATGGTTTATAACTACATTTTTTCCCAGACAAGGCATCAAGACCTCTTATGCTATAATCTCCGCAAACCTTTCAATGACCTGTAATGCACTAAGCTTAAAGAGATAATTTAAAAGCTATGACAGAAAGCTCTTGAATGAGTGACTTTTTGTGCCATCTTTTTGAATGTCCAGTTCAAGCCATATTCAAGGGACTGCATTTGTCAAAACTTTGTTCAGGTATTTTTCTTTTTAAATTAAGCCCTTCCTTGTACCTTAAATTGTGATACCCAATTAATGAGACTTCACAAATCAATTATCAAAATAGAAGATTATTTCTTTACAGGTATGACCTGGTTTCAGCTGGGATAGAGTTAATTGTCTTTCTAGTAGCTGGTACAGTGCTATGTTTTTGAGTTTGGCATGAGAAGAATGTTGATAACACACTGATGGTTTCAGTTGTTGCTGAGTATTGTTTAGTCTAAAGTCAAGGCTTTTTCAGCTTCTCCTGCCCAGCTAGCAAGAAGGCTGGAGGGGCACAAGAAGTTGGGAGGGGACACAGCCAGGACAGCTGACCCAAACTGGCCAACGGGGTATTCCATACCATGTGATGTCACGTCTAGTATATAAACTAGGGGGAGTGTGTGTGGGGGGGAATCGCCGCTCAGGGACTAACTGGGCGTCAGTTGGTGGGTGGTGAGCAATTGCATTGTGCATCACTTGTATATTCCAACCCTTTTATTATTACTATTGTCCTTTTATTAGTATTACCATTATCATTATTAGTTTCTTCCTTTCTGTTCTATTAAACTGTTCTTATCTCAACCCACAAGTTTTACCTTTTTCCTTCCGATTCTCTCCCCTATCCCACTGGGTGTGGGGAAGTGAGTGAGCAGCTGCATGGTGCTTAGTTGTTGGCTGGGGTTAAACCACGACAAGGTAGTGGGTTTTTTCTGCCTAAATTATAATAATGCAATAATATACTAAGGGGAAAAATCCCCACAAACTGCAAGGTACAACAGGATTTTCTGGTTCTCAAATGACTGAATACCTCATATTACAAAAGACAGGTTATGACTTTGTACACTGGATTTCTGATGTCTTGCTTTTGTTGCTAGTCAAGCTCAAGCAAGCCACAGTTCAGCTGAAAACCAGTTAAAACAGTTTCTTTAGAAACTGGGTGTAAAAAGAGATTGTGGTTAGTTTTGCTCTACCAGAAAAAATGACAGAGACACAGGAAAGCAACAAGTACCTAGAAGCAGTTAATACAGAATGCAAATCCACAAAGCAAGCCTAGAGCACCCACCAGTCACACCTCCTCTACCCCAGGTTGTAGAAACATAAGTAGACTGAGGCACCTGCCTGCCCAGGAGTCTCCATGGTCCCAGCTGAGATGTCCCATACCTCTTCGGCTCACAATTAGACATTTTACAACAAGATCCAGAAAACCAGGACACTGAGCAGCAAGCAAGCTAGACAACAGGAAACGCCTTGGTCCCTGAGAAAGCTGCAGCTTTTGACACTTTGCTGAGTGTTTCAAGGAGACCTCTAGCTACAACCATGTATTACGACTGGAATTTCTCCTGGAGTGAGATGCTTGCCTCAGTCTTACCTCACAAAAAATGGACGGATCCAAACCAGCAACAACAGTACTGTTCGCATTTCCCAAATATCACTAAACGGGGATGTGGGAGATATGAATTCATTTATCTCTTCAGAGAGATGACATTTGAATCTACACGTCCCACCAAGCAATAAGATTGTCTATGAGTCACTTCATATAAAACATACAAATTACATTGAAATAGGAAGTGCAGTTTGGATGTCTTCTCCTCTCAGGTACTGAACAAAACACTACAGTCTTTTTTTCTCACCCATGGACTTTATATCCCAGTTGCACCACGCAAACTGGAACAAATTCAGGTGCAAGAGTAAAGATAAGTTGTAGAAAAATAACTTTAATGTGATGGTTAGTGCATTTCTGCAAGAATGGTTGGTTCCAATCAGATTAGGTAAACATCCCTAGCCTGTAGAAAGTGCTCTAAGCATCCACAGGATTAAAGGGCACATGGCATTGCCACCCTTCTTCTGGCTGTATTTCATGAAGGATCTACTCCAGTAAGTCTCCACTAAAGGTTTTGACTATTTATGGTATACTGGGTCCTCAAAATGATACAGCGCAAGAAATGGTCTTTCCCCACTCCACAACTATGGACCATTTCAGGCCGTCAGTCTGAGTTGGGTATTAGGACATATGTGCTGCTGAGCACTTAGTGACTGGGCTTTATAATTTTGATATTGGGCACCCTTAGCAAAAGCTGAGCAGTTGAAGACCCCACTCTTCAGTTTTAGTACTTACAGTGATGGCAAGAGAGTATTTAGGCTCCTAAAGCCTTTTTTCAATGCTAGCATTAAGGTTGGATATTGGAAATTCTACCTATGAAGAAATCCTTTCTTCTTTAGTGTGAGGTTGGGGTGAATGCCAACAAGTAGGTCAGGCATATGAACACAGAGAAGCCTGATGTTGGGCATATAATGTGAGCTGCAAATGCACATATGCCTTGCTCTGCCTTCTGGGATTATGCCCCTTTTGCAGAAGGATCTTCTTGTCTTTTGCGGCTAAATCATGCCTTGGTGAGCATAGTCCCACCCTGGATGGATCGCCAGCACTGTCTATTGTAAGCCTCAGTGGCAGTCAAGTAAAAATACTTGCCTTTCCTACTTTTTAGTGTTGTGTGGTGGCAGATAGCAAGTAATCCTGATACTTCTGATGCATTGTGTGATGTAGGCTTGTAAAAATAAAACACTATTAGAAGGAGGAATGAGAAGACCATAAGATTCTCAGTGGTAAAAGCCTGACAAAACCCCACTCCTACCAAACTGTTGTCACCTCATCAACCCTGTCTTGCTTTTCTGATGAGAAGCTACCTGAAAATTTGCTTGGCTTTCATACTTCCAGTTGGTTGGAAGGATGCATAGATCAATTTACTCATAGACTGTAAACGAAAAAGAAAAGCACAAGTATCTAAGAGCTTGTATATTAAAGAGTTAAGAGGAAGGGAGGAGAAATAAGGAAGTAGTGGTTGAACAATCTGCTTTTAAGCATACAAAAAGTTAAAAAAGACTTGATAACATTTAAACAGAGTGTATAAACAACACAGAAGAGCCCGAAAATAGGTGGTTTTTTTTCTGGGGGCTGGGGGTGTTCAGAACTAGTGGAAAGTATAACGGGAACTTCAGAAATGGAAACTCTGCAGTTTTAGCCAAAGAACAAGCACAGGTTTCTCACCCACCCAGACTGAAACATGAAGTGAAGGGACTATTTCTAATAATGAGAAGAGAGGTTGGTTTCCAAACCCTTCCAGCAGTAGCACCATTTTTTCTACCCAGTTATTTAATTTGAGATCTATTAGATCAAAACCATATGAAACAGAGCAAGTGCAGTTAAATACTTTACCTTGGGGTTTGCCACTAAGGACAGCTGGACTGTCTGTGTCAAAAAGACAAATACAAACTGATTTGCAAAGAACATTTACATACTCTATAATTCTGATCTAAGAATGCTATGCTGGCTCTTTAAAAATTATACTATATTTGGCTGTCTCTCCACTGGGGAAATACTCTTGTCATTTGTCATCATTGACAGTAGTGATTCAGCAGTAGTACAATCTTTGTAGCCCTAACATAGAAAAAAAGTTCTAACGCTAAAGTCAGTGTGTCTTGCAGATGTGTATTCAAAAAAACTGCTGTCATTTGCAACTGTCTGTACGTAGGGCATGGCCAATTCTATGGCACCGTGTTTCACCAGTGTGAGTGGTCATGGAAAAGGACATAGATTAGGGATGGTTTTAGGATTCATTTATTTCATAAGTGAAATAAATGTGAATAAAATTAATATAAAAATAATAAGTAAATAAAATTGAAAATATTTCATCTTGATCTTCAGAGCTATTTAGTAGTTTAATTGCTGCAAGCTTAACTTTCTGCTTCTATATAATCCCATTTAACACTTGTGCATGAAGCCATAAGACAGCATGTATCAGTCTGTAAGATTTTTATTTACCAGCATCACTGCAAGTTGTCTATCTTCACTGCCTTTGATGGCTACACATCAAGAGAATTAAGCTTCAGCTCAGATCTCGAAAAAGGAAATAAGCACCCACAAGTTAGTCTCTACAGCACATTTCTCCTCCTCCGGAGAGCACTGAGGCATTAATATTGACACAGAAAGCGCAGACTGAATCCATTTCAGGGGAGGCTTGGGTGTTTGTCTTCTTCCCAGAAGAAAGTAAAAGGGTACAACAGCACTGGGCTGCAGAAATGGAAGGCAAGGGCCAGGACTCTGTGGACCACCGTGAGGATAACTTGCACCAAGATACTGGGCCAGGCAATGCTTTCTATGAGCCAGTCAATAAATACCGTTCACAGAAACAGCATGGGCTGCTTGGACTTAAAAGGAAAAGACTAGTTTTTCAGTACACCTTCTTACCTGCCAAGTGAGGTTTGTGGGTGGGCATGTGGCCTTATCTGTAGGGGAAGGATGTTATGTGGGAGAATCCAGAAGGGGATGTGGGAGTCCTGGGTGACTGTCAGCGAAAGCATGCATCAAACACTTGCACTTGTTCACCTTATCATTAATTTAGAAGCAAGAATATAAACAAAAACCTAACAACTACTGAGCCTAGCTGCTGTTCAGCTTTGTTTGAAAAGGATCTCTGGTCTATATTCACAGGTCTGTATTTCCCCTCTCTCCTTCAAAAAATGAACGTGTTGATTAATTCTAGCCAAATCTGATAAATGGTGTAGGTCCCAAGATTAAATAAGTTTCTGTGCATTGCATAAAAATATTTGGCCAATTGGATGAAAAACTGGTATTCAGACATTTAAAATTTCACCCAGTGTTTTTTAGTATCTTTCCCTGATTTCTGCAACTGCATACAGTGTTCTGTGTGTCATGGCCGTAATAACTCAGGAGAAGGTTGTAGATATGTGCAATGACAATAATGACAATCTAAACGATATAGTAATCCACTGTAAATCACAGAATTGTAGGAAGAAAACAGGCTAATGTTTTCTATTGCCCACAGAGCCACTGGAGATCTTGTTGGTGTTATCTCCCCTTTTGGGAAAGTGTCACTGTGAGTCTCATGCTAGCTGCTCAAGATGCCTCTCACCCATCCCTTCTGCAGCCTGGGATCAAAGCAATAAAATTGCAGCTCAGAATAAGTGGCAGAGTATTTCATGTGGTTACAAAAACCAGTCTGCAAATCCTACACCAAATCCTGCTTGACTCAACACATGACAGACCCAATTTATGAATGGGCCAAGACCCAGTGAATACATTTAAGTTCCATTGAAGGCAAGAGGAAGTGAGAGCATTTAGCATTCGGCTCTTTTGGGCCCACAGCTGGACACAAAAATATCTTTGATATAGAAGTGTGACTTTATTTCTAACACCTGGCACACTTTGAATTTTTGGGCAGTCCTTTGTGAACAAACCCCTACTTATTAATTTCTTTTTTTCAGATTTACTAGAAAAGTTTAAGCTGATGATATATGGAAGGTGAAAAGTTTTTTCTTTGCTGGGGTAGGTGCAGGTAGAGGAGCATTTACAGCTCCTGTAGCATGTTAGTCTGAACCGTGAAATTGTTGGCAATGGCAAGCTGCAACACTACGGTTTTTATTTCAAAAAAATCTCCAGGTGCCCCCACGCTCTTTAGAAGCAGGCAAAGATGTTTCTGACCATGTATTTTTCCCTTCTACACTCATGACTACACTAGTCCCAGAGACAAGTTAGAGCACCCAGAAGAGTAGGCACAACCAAAGGAGCCAGTATGTCTGTAATACAGTTTGTCTCTCTCTGCTCTCCTACTGCTCACTGGCATAGGAATAATCTTTCCACATGCTGGTGTTCCCCATATAACAAAGTGATTCCAGGCACTGCTTCAAAGTTCATTTTTGCAGTACTGCAACAGGAAAAACTGGGAGGTGCTGAGAATCCCCCCCACTCAGTGTAAACATTTTCAAGCTGAGCGTAGACCAACCATCTATGTCATTGATATCCAGATTGGTTATGATCTCTGCCTCTCTCGTGTGGGGGTAATCATGTTCTCATGTAAGACAGCCCACAAACATTAGCAGGAATAGACATGTGAGTCAAGCAAACCTATCAGCCTACTGTAACATGTAAAACTGCGCCATGTCCTATTAGTTTCTCTGAGAAGTGTTGATGGAAAACTTTTCATTTAAAAAGCTGAAAAAAAGCTTTCACAAGTATATATGATTTAAAATTGCAAACATTTAACATATGCTGGACCTGAAATATCTCAGTGATGAGTTTGTGAGGCTATTTTTTACACCAAGACCAGATTTTAAGGTTATGTATCTACACAGCAGAGCATTGCTGAGATCATGAAAGCCAGACACCTAGCAGGCAACTTCATTCTTCATCCTCTTAGAGGTGTTAACAATATCTTCATGCCCCACAGGAGAAACGTGTGATTGAGAAGGCACGTCTTCTTGTGAAAGAGTAGGTTCCAGGTATTTTCTTTGACAAGGATGTACAGATTTAAGTCACAAATTGTGCTGATAAAGATAAGTTGTACACAACGTGCAAAGCAGTGTTTAGTTCAACTTAAAGGCTTGATCTTGCTCCTGCTGAACTCCATCTTACATTCTTGTACTAGCAGCCAACTTCTGTTAGCTGCAATCATGGATAAGCTGCAAACTTTTTGACTAACTATGTATTTCTAATGACCACTGATCAACAGTTCTGATCAGTGCACTGATTACTTAAGCACTGTGTAATGGAGATAATCAGCTTTGCAGAGTCCTGGGATTAAGAGAAGGGGAAGGTGTCTCTTACGAAAATGTCTTGTCTTTTCCTTCTTTGTCAAAGTACTCACAGTGCTTATATACCTCAGGAAGTTACTGCTCTAGCAGCCTGGACAAAAAAACAGCTAAAGAGCCTGGGAGCCAGAATTTCATCATCAGGTTCCCCTGGTTGCTTTACAGATTAATGATTCTACTAGTGAAAAGCTGGAAGTCAACAAGATGAAGAGAGCCAATCGACCCAGCTGCCAAGAAACTTTACAAGTCAGCTGGCTGGAAAATGGAAAAGTTTAAGTCTGCCACTTCCATTTGATCTGTCTTGGAACCAATGCCCTCTCAGCAATTTTCCAAAGGCAAAATACCCCATCAGAAAGATTTGGACTTTTTTTTTTCTCATTGTTCAGTGAGTGACACTATACCCTATGTACAGTGCACTGTTCAAACTCTTGTCCTCAATAACAAATAAATAATTTATTTGTGGGCATTTTTGTGGCATCCAGTGTTGTAGCATCACATTGCTTCAAAAAGACCTGCGAATTTCTTCTTTGCAGCCCTCCTCAAGTATGAAGATTATTTAACCCCATATTACAAACAGGAAAGTGAGGAATGGAGGTTCTGAGTTGCGTAGGACCTGAGTTCTAAGAGCATTTGGCATTACATAAAATGTTCCTGTTTCAAAGCCACATTTCTATTGACAATATCTGGATCTGTGAGTACTCAATACTTCTGCAAGTCAGACACAGGTGTCTTTTAATAAGCATTTGAAAATGAGGAGCTCAGATTTGGTGCCAGTTTCTGAAAGCTTAACCCCTTGAAGCCAGATCTGAAACAGGATTTCAGGCTCTGTAAATGAGCATCACATGGGTGGGAGGATTGAGGCACCAATGAAGATTTAGGT